>SOPF01016813.1:0-14894 GCA_012979155.1 Hypericum perforatum
CTCTGCAGGTTCATTATGCATAAGCTTGATCTTGTCAATCGTTGATAAATGCATTGTTTCTGCCACCATATCAAAAATTATGTTATCTCGTTCGTTCTGAATGTTCTGAACACTATTTCCACCCTGACAGGAACGATGATCTGGCACCCTAATTTATAAAGACATATTTTTTGGAAAAAGAAGTTTCTTGAACAGGTCACGAAGGGTTAACATTTACCTCCAAAGTAAGAGTAAGGTTGCTCATCAAATTTTGACGTCACACACATCAAATTTTGACGTCCCTTCATAGGGCTTTCTCTCTCTCTCTGGAGTTTATCCCTATCTTGGGTCTAACCGTCAATTTCTTCCCAAAACCCTGCAACAATTTCTATTCACAAAAGCATTCCCAGAACTTTTTCAAGTCTTGGGCTGTTTGATCATCACAACTACGACGCGCTTGATTATTCCTTCTTTCCTGCATCCTTTTTGGATCTCATCAAGGCAAGAAGCGTTTATCCTTTCACTCCAGAAAGCGTACCGGAGAGTGCCGACTAGAATGGAACCGCCCTCAAAACAGAGCCCGAAATTAGACACAGACCCGCCCGGAGAAGACATCATCCTTGATCTCCCCTGCGCTGTAGAAGAAACTCTGGGAAGCAACCATGGACAGGTTCTGATTGCAACGGTATGGACGGACAAGCAAGTCAATACGAAGGCTTTCCTAACAATGATGAGTGACCTATGGAAGCCTCGGTACGGTATGGAAGGATCAGTGGTAAGCAAGAACAGATTTCTCTTTCAATTTGAAAATAGTAGAGATCTGAATCGTGTCTTACGAGATCAACCGTGGCATTTTGATCGCAACATGGTGATTATGGCTAAATTAGGGCCTGCGGATCTGCCGAGTAGGATGAAACTTTTCAAGGTACCTTTTTGGATTCGAGTATATGATTTACCATTGGGGGGTTTCAATTTGACAACAGCAAAGCATATTGGAGGATTGTTTGATCAGTTTTTGGAATGGGATTCATCCCCCGATCTTCGGGCTCAATATCTACATATCAAATGCATGTTTGATGTTCGACATCCCCTACTGCGTAAGCGAAAAATCAGATTCTCGGATGGTACAACAGTAACTGTAAGTTTCAGATATGAAAGACTCCCATCCTTTTGTTCCTGGTGTGGTCACCTAGGACATATGGAAAGGAGTTGTGATATGAAGGATGACGATGACCTGGTTCCGGGAATGGTCATGCCTTATGGTGAGGTCCTTAAAGCATCGCCTCGTAAATCCTTTAGACTGATTGATAAGGGACGAAAACTTGTTGGGACTGAGAGATCACTAGACAGGGCATGGGATGTTTCTGACCATTCTATTACCGTGGACCCCATTACAGATGATAGAAATGATCCTGTGGCCATAATCGGAAAGTCCTTCTCTGGTTTCAATCTCAAGAAAGGTGACTTATGTTACACAGATTCAAAGACCAACTGTACGAAGAATAAATCAACAGAATTGGATACACAGAGTTCTCCAGGACAGCAAATTAATACTTCGATGGTTGCACAAATACAGGGCCCATTACACACTGGCAGTTCCCCTGTTTATATTCTTCCTCCTAAACGAAGGGTGGCTGACTCTCCTACTATTATTATGACTGAGCATCTTCTCCCACCCTCGATCCATGTCTCCCTTCAGGGACTGATTCCTCCAATGGGTAACTTCCTGAATACTCTTGATCGGATCATGGTTATCGGGAACTCAGAGGAAAGAACTGACAAATACTCTATTGAAGAAGAAACGGCAGATGAATTCTCAACTTTAAAGGAGACAGACCCGGATCCGGATAAAGTGGCATCTCGATCCCTCCGAAAGTGGAAGAGATGGATTAGAGGAGAAGCAGAATCAGATCAATTAAGTATCTCTGGAGAAGCTTGTACGACCTACGGTAAGAGGAAGATTGTTAATGATGTTGAGGCAGACTATAAAGCTTGCAAAAAAGGAATGCTTTCTTTGGACCCGAAAGGCTCCACCTACTATATTCAGGCGGTGGCTCAGGATCAGCCCCGCCAAACGCCATGAATCTGATATGCTGGAACTGCTGCGGGTTGGGGAGTCTCGCGGTAATTCGCTAACTTAGTAGGATAGTAAAGTCCTACAATCCTCAAATTCTTTTCCTCTCGGAGACCAGACTACACCAGCATGAAGCGGAGTCTTTGAAATGGAAAATCAACTATGAAAATGGTATTTTTGTACCTTGTTTAGGTTCTGGAAGATCTCGTCGGGGTGGCTTAATATTAGTTTGGAAACGTAACATTGCAGTTAGACTTCTCTCCTTCTCTCTTCACCACATCGATGTTGTCGTCGAGGATGATCGACCATGGAGGATTACCGGATTTTATGGCTGGCCAAACACAGAGGACAAACATCTCTCTTGGACTTTGTTACGTTCTTTAAAAGAGGACTCTAACCTACCTTGGTTGTGTGGAGGGGATTTTAATGAAATTCTTTTACTATCAGAGAAACGAAGAGGTCAACAAATTAATACCAATCGACTTGATGCATTTCGCTCAGTCATGGAGTTTTGTCAATTCAGGGAAGCCCCACAAGGAGGTCTCTTCTTCACATGGAGTAATGGTCGAGAAGGTGATGCTAGAGTCAAATGTAAGCTTGATCGCATGGTGGCAACAAACGATTGGTGGGATCTATTCCCGTGCACAAAGGTAGAAGCACAAGCCCGTATTAACTCTGATCATAGCCCAATAGTTTGCTTCTTATGACAGGAGGTACTACAAGCTCGTACCCAACATTTCCATTTTGAAAAAATGTTGTTTAGACACGAGGGTATAGTAGACCAAGTCAAAAAAGCATGGACCTCTCCACTTTCAACTGTGAACATTTAGGAAAAGCTGTCAATTTATGGCAAAAAATTATTACAGTGGAATGACCATGTTTTTGGAAATGTGAATCGAGAAAGTAAGAAACTTGAAGCAGAGATTCTACAGCTACAACAGGACCTATCGATAGTTAATCATCAGAATCAAATTTGGGAGTGCCTTGCCAAACGGGAAGAATTATTAGCGTGAGAAGAACTTATGTAGGCACAACGTTCTCGAATTGATTGGCTCAAGGAGGGTGATAAAGATACTAGATTCTTTCACCAAAAAGCTAGCCATCGTCTGGCTAGGAACATGATCCAGGGCATATCGACTAATGACGGGGTAGTTGCTCAGGATATGTCATCATTACTTGGAATCTTCCAAGAGTATTTTATCTCCTTGTTCACTTCTGAAGGGGCTGAACAGGTTATTGATGTTATTGCTATAGTAGAGCCAAGGGTGAATACTAAAATGGGGACTGCGCTATGTCACCCCTACTCAGGTGCGGACGTCTACCAAGCACTTCAAGAGATGCATCCTACCAAGGCACCTGGTCCAGATGGAATGCCTGCATTATTCTTTCAGAAATTTTGGCCTATAGTGGGTGACGATGTGATCAATACTGTTCTTTCAATCTTGAATGAAGGTTACGATCCGACTGGACTTAATCGAACACTAATAACCCTCATTCCCAAAGTCAAGAAACCTACCTCATGCTAAGACTATAGGCCTATCAGTCTTTGTGATGTAATCATGAAAGTGGTCACTATGACCATCACAAATAGACATAAGGTTTTTCTTCCTGCAATTATTCATGAAAGTCAAGGAGCTTTTATTCCAGGATGCTTGATTACTGATAATTCGCTTGTGGCTTTTGAGACATTTCACTATCTCAAGCAGAAACGCACTGGCAAAATGGGATTTTGTGCTTTGAAGCTGGACATGACAAAGGCTTATGATCGAATGGAGTAGAACTTCTTGGAATTATTGATGCAGCAGCTGGGATTTCCAGAGAGATTCACTGCATTAATAATGCGGTGTGTGCGAACGGTCAGTTATGCTCTTCGAATTAATGGACAGGTCGGAGAATTCTTTACTCTGAGTATGGGGCTTCGACAAGGGGATTCTTTATCCCCCTATTTATTTCTTTTTTGTGCAGAGGGGCTCACTTCACTGATAAAGCAAGTGGTAATACAGGGTACTTTGCATGGCATTCGGGTGACTCGCAGTGCTCCTACGGTAACTCATCTTCTTTTTGCGGAGGATTGTCTACTATTTGCTAGAGCTACGAAATCAGAGCTTGGTGTTTTATTGCATATCTTATACACCTATGAGAGAGCCTCAGGTCAAAAAGTCAACATCCAAAATAGTACAGTAACATTTAGCCGTAATATTTCAGAAGCTAATAAGAGTCGATTGTGTGTTTACCTGGGATGCGTCAGGTGGCAGAATATGATAAATATCTGGGAATACCTACTGTGATCGGAAAGTCAAAGAAACAGATCTTCGGCATCTTAGAAGATAGGGTAAGAGAAAAAATCAGAAATTGGAAGGCAAGATTTTTATCAAAGGCAGGAAGAGAAATTTTAATAAAATCGGTCCTCCAAGCAATTCCAACATATTTGATGGGTTGTTTCCTTATCCCGGAGGGAGTGTGCGACCATATAGAGAAGTGCATAGGAGACTTTTATTGGGGCAGTCACAATGGAGAACGAAAACTACATTGGAGATCTAGGTCCAGAATGTGTCGATCGAAAAGGGAAGGAGGTATGGGTTTCCGAAAACTAAACATCTTTAACAAAGCAATACTAGCTAAATAGGCTTGGCAATTTTTATGCCAACAAGAGTCCCTTCCCGCAAGAATTTTTAAGGCAAAATACTTCCCTCGATGTAGTCTTCTTGATGCTCCAGAGGGTTATCGCCCAAGCTATGCGTGGAGGAGTATTAGAGCAGGGATAGAGTTGATTTCAGGAGGACTAGAATGGAAAATTGGTCGAGGAGTCAGGGTTCCAATTTGGGATTCTCGCTGGATCCCGAGATCGGATTCGGGCACCCTACAATATCGGTTTCCAGGTTCGGACCACTATCAAATGGTGGCAGAACTAATACAATTATCTGATATGTCCTGGAATGTGGATCTTCTTACTACCTTATTTCAAGCGGAGGATGTAGGTAGGATAAGATCCATCCCTCTAAGCCATAGGCAGTTAGATGACATGTTACGTTGGCGATATACAGAAAATGGACTATACACAGTTCGTAGTGGATACCACATAGCATTTGAGAAATGGTGGCGATCGGCAAACGAACTTAATGAGACCAGAACTAACAACGAGATTTGGAAGAAATGCTGGCAAAATCTATGTCCACCACGTGTTAAAATATTTCTTTGGCGTGCCCTTGACAACAACCTGCCAGTCCGAGCTAACCTGCTATCTCGAGGTATTATTGATAACTCCTTATGCCCTCTTTGTAATCTGACTTCGGAATCAGTTCACCATCTCTTTATTAATTGTGTGGAAGTGCAAAAACTATGGGATTTAGTGGGCGTACCTGTGCAACCCTCCTCCCATGTTTCATTCACTGATTTTTGTATGAGCTTGTTATCGGGTTGTTCGAAGGAGGAACTTGTTAGGCGAGTGGCTTGCTTGTGGGGATTCTGGAAGATCCGTAATCAAACTGTTATTTCTGAGGATGGTCGTGTTAATGTGATGAGGGAGATTGGATCAGCCATCCGATTTTTCCTAGATTTTTATGAGATGAATAAGACATGTCACCCCTCTTTGATGGATGATGATATTGGAAAATGGGTACTGCCGGCGCATGGTTTCCTCAAGATAAATACAGATGCAGGGTTGAATAATTATTCAGGAGGACAAATAGGAGCAATTGTCCGCAACTCAAATGGAGAATTCGTGCAAGCATCTATACAAGTAATGCCTTTTGCGCAACATCCGACATTACTTGAAGCTTATGCCCTGCTGCACTGAATGGAACTGGCGATTGACCTGCAATTATCAAGAGTTATATTCGAGGTGGATTGTCTTCCTCTAGTTCAAGCAATGAATCGTAGTATCGAAGAGAGAAGCGATTTCTGTACCATCATTCAAGATTGCAAGGAATTGACAACTAGGTTCCAAGAATGCATTTTTAGGTTTGTTCGGAGAACGGCAAATCGTGCAGCTCATTTTCTAACAAAATTTGGTTTGAACACAGGAGAATCACCAGTACGCTTCATGTCGGCGCCGTCGAGCTTAAACCCCATTTTGGTACTGGACTCCACTCTAACAAGCGCGCTCCAGCCAGGCAATGGAGGCTAAAACTGTTACTTCTTTGTTAATCCACTGTGAGTTGGATACGGCATGGGTTATGAGTTTTTCTTTTATTTTTTGGGAACTACGGGATGTAGTGGGCAATGCGTAATACTCAAGTAATTTGCAGTGATATCGTTAGAGCGGATTTTTACCGCGATGCACTCTTTTCCTATCTCCGGGTTTTTTCCCGAAGAGGGCGGGTTTTTCCGGAATAGGTTTTTAACGAGGCCGACGGCTGCAACATTGTCCCGAACAAGGGGAGTATTACATATTGAAGGGTAGATTATTAGGAGGGTAGTGTCTTTTTATACTATGGATTATTAGTTGCGATTGTTAGCCTACTCCGTTGTTTTCTTCAGTGTGCTTCATTTGAACCAACTTGTATACACTGGATTCATATGTAACCAGTGGGTGGATGGGATGTTGTAAGTATATTCTCTAATCACTAATATATAATTTACCCCTAAAAAAAAAAAAGGTTGCTCATAAGTCTGGGGCTGGGTTTGTCTTACATCTCCATCAAAGTCGATGATGGGTTCACCGCGCGGCTCCGTGTTGCTCCCTGCATCCGATCTCTCAACCCCTGATTGAGACATAACTCTACAAAGACGCCTTCAAATATTCTGCGATCTCTCATCCACTGATCGAGAAATAACTCTACAAAGACGCCTTTATATATTCTGCGTTGAGATGTAGAAGATGCTAGCGGGTGATGCAAGTCATCTTCAATCTGGCTACGACAAGCAAGTATATTTCAATTAAAGAATATAAGTGAACCAAGAAGCAAGTAAAATGGACAGACAGTATAAACTAAACTCTACTTAGAGGTGGGGAAATGTATTGCTTGAGTGCGAGCCTGAATTGAAATTACAAATTAAATAAGCGCGAGGTAGTGATGGTATTTCTTTATTCTTGTCCCAGTCAAACTTGTTGAGCAAAATGTGTTTGTGGGCCCTATTATTGAGCAAAAATGGGTTTGGACCCGCTAAAAGGTCCCAAAGCACAAGTTCCAGCAGTCTTATAATTATGATGACACTTGAAAACTACTCATTTCTTTGGGTTGAGTTGGCATATCTTCGATCTCTTTATAAAAGAAAGGAAAAAATTGGTGACTCCTGAGCAAATTGGTGATCTCTTTATAATGACCATTAAATTGAATATTTTCCGTGAATTAGAATGATGTGTGTTATGAGTCATATATAGGAGTTTTGTATGTCTCCTCTATTGCTATTGTTCGAATGAGGTGTTATAATAAGCAGAACTATAATAAACTCCAAGCAGTCAAATTGGAAACGAAACAATTAAATCCCAATTAATATGGATTTCTAGTTCTGACAAAATTTGTGATCGTAGTCGAGAGGAGATTAAATAAAAACTACTTCAGTCTTATTTTGAACTTATTTTTCTTCCGAAGAAATTCCTAGTTAATAAATTTTCATACTACTTTGCATTTTTAATAAATTTCGAATGGCTAGTTTATTTCAGTAGTGGATGACCGGTCATGGGGCCTCAGAATTCCACTTTCGCTTTTCCGTTGTTTAATTGGAAAAAAGTCAAATTCACGCCAAAATTGAAATTACAAGAAAAGGAAGCACATAATATTTACCAAAATATGAAAATAATAATAAAAAATTGTAGAAAAGAAATTCGGTTCCCCCGTAAAAGACCGACTTGCTCTATGGCGGCTGCGAAGGAGAGAGAGCAGCCAAAGGACCGCCCGGTGAGAGTCTACGCCGACGGAATCTACGATCTGTTCCACTTCGGCCACGCCCGATCCCTCGAGCAAGCCAAGAAATCGTACTCTCATTAAACAGAAATAGAAACAGATCTATCTCTCTCCTTCGCCGCGACTGTACTTGTAAAACGACGGCGTCTTGATTTGATTTCCTTTTACGGTGTCGTTTTTGTTCAGGTTTCCGAACACGTACCTGTTGGTAGGGTGCTGCAACGATGAGACCACGCACAAGTACAAGGGCAAAACTGTTACGAGTCCCTCCGCCACTGCAAGTAATTGATTATATTATTCGTTTTAATTAATTAGTTAACTCGAACTGTCGAGCATTGGCTCGTTGTTGCTCTTTACGGATTTGTTGTTGTTTAGATTCCCTTTTTAGCTGCTAGTTATTAGTTTCGAGCGAATTGTGAGCGAATTAGCTCGTTTGTTCGTGCAGGTGGGTCGACGAAGTAATCCCCGAAGCGCCCTGGGTCATCACCACGGAGTTTCTTGACAAGCATCGGAATGACTATGTTGCACACGACGCTCTTCCGTAAGCTTAACCTGAATTAGTTGCTCTGTCTCTGATTTATACTTGCACAAGATCTTTATCTTCTGCATTTTTCTGTTTTGCTCGATTCTGTTTAATTCTATTGTGTGTTAAATTTTTTATTTTTATTTTGGTTTTTCCCCTAGCTATGCTGATACAAGTGGTGCGGGAAATAATGTCTATGAATTCGTAAGTTCTATGATAGATGATGATCTTCCCATTCATCAGATATTTCAACTCTTGAGTCTTTGGTTTACTGTTGTTGCTGCAGAGTTGATCGATGAGGCACATGTTACTAGGGTTTTATTGTCATGCTGTATCGAGTATTCAGATACAAATAGTAGCTAAAAGCGCCCGGGTCCAACTGAATATGTTTGAAAAACGTTGCCACAAAGTGGTAAGGCCTCCCTCCCTTATATTGATCAAACACTTGCTGACTTGTGGCAAATTGTCATTAGCTTCTTGCTTACAGTGATATGGTTTTGGTGTGACTATTCTGTCAGGGGACAGTCATCAAAGAGAGAATTCAGGAGAAACTTAAAAATCAGCAGCTTATAGGTTTCAACAACGATGGTGGTGACGAGGACATTGACGAATACTACTACGATTACGACTCGGAAGAAGAATACAGTGATGACGGCAAATGATAGCCGACATTTATTTTGTTAGTTCTTATGAAGTTATTTGTGGTCTAATAAACTTTTCTGGTCGGCAATGTAACTATTTATTTGTTGGATAAGAAATGATTTTGACAGATCAGTGTACCAAAAGAATGGGATATACTTTTTCTCTTCGTTTTTTGATGAGTAATATGACAATCGAAAGTTTTGGAATTTATTTTTTGAAATTCGTGGCACGCAAATGGAGTCCCAGTCAAATATTCATTAGGAACGTAGCAAATATGTATACCAGAAGAAATTGAGATGTTTTATAAAAACTAGTTTTCTCCTAATATTCCAACTCAAATTCGGTATGGTGAATGTTGTGGCAACGTAAACCGATACCACCAAAGCCTACAACATTTTTAGAAGTCCTCTAACTTGAACTATAATAGTAGCGCGTAAAGTTTCTACCAAAAATGGGTATCATTCCCATTTTTTGACTCGTAAACTAAATAAATTATTCTGTACGATAAAAAAATTTGGACAAATTTCATTAGCATTTTTTTATGTAATACGAATAATTATTTCATGTGATATTAATATTTTTTTAAGTAATGTGTATTTTATTTTTTATTTGTTTATTTTTATTAAAATGATATTTTCTTCCTGCAAACTGCACATAATAACGATTCGTCCAAATTTTTTTCAGTTTGACCAAACGCTATGTAATGTGAGCTTGTTAGCCAAGATAGGATCATTCAACCTTACCCATCATAGATTTTATAATTTTTTCTACCATAACGTGTCTACCAAAAATCTTATAATTTTACTAGCGAAAAGGGATCCTTTTGATTTATTACCCTCAATTGAGCACTAAATCAAAATTTGAAAATGTTTGTCGAGGGTCTCTACCCACCAAATCAGCTTTTTTCTAATTTTTGTCATATGAAATGACTATTTTATCCTTCACAAAATGACAAATTTCATCTTATTTTTGTCTTTTTGTGAAGGATAAAATAGTCATTTCACATGACAAAAAAATGAAAAAATGGGTGCTGAAGTCAACCAGGGATCCGAGACCAATATTGTTTCAAAATACAGGGACGGCTAAATCATTTATGAGAAAGAAAGGACTCGATAAGTGAATTCGGTTAAGAAAGGACTCAATTGAGCACTCAATCAAAATTTAATATCATAAAGGTCTTGATTAAGTTTCTAAAATTAACATAATCAGTAATGGCAACATGATTTTCCAAACTTAGCACATTGTCACATTATTATTTAGAAACATAGCAAGATTTCTACCACAAATGGGACCACGTTTAACTATATACTCTGGAAATAGCATTAACTGTAAATTTAGTAAAGCAATTTATTATTTTATCATAGAAAATGGATCCTTTTGATTTGTTACCCTAAATTGAGCACTAAATCGAAATTTAATATCATAAAGGTCTTGATTAAGTTTCTAGAATTAACATAATTAGTAATGGCAACATGAAACGTAGCACATTTTCACATTATTATTTAGAAACATAGTAAGATTTCTATCAAAAACGGGACCACGTTTAATTAAATTTAGTAAAGCAATGTCTTAATTAACTTTCCATAATTCTTAAAAAAAACTTTCAATAACAAACGAAACAAAATGGAAATAAGTTGGTGTGCCACTCTTATATATTCATTCCAGTATACCAAATTATTAAGTTTTATTTTGGTTTATATCACTTGATATTATAACATCACTATGCTAATTAATTTAGGTTCGAATCAATTATAACTTTCGAAAGGTGACAAAATTTTCCAAAATTTTCCTAACAAGCATGAACTTTTTTATGGCTTAACATATCCAAACACAATTACTATTAAATACTTATTAGTAAATTCTTGAAAATTTTATCCAACTTGAACCTAATTAGTCGGCCTAGTGAATGTCTAGATACAAGGTGGTGTAAATAAAACTTACCTATTGGGATGGTATTAAGTTGCTCATAAAAGACATAAAATTATTGTTCCTTCCTAAAGAAAGATCCCAACTAAATGTTGTGACCTTTTGTGTGAAGCCAAAAACCATCTATATATATTGACACATTTTCATAAATCTGCACTCTTTTTATGTGAACAATAGGAAAAAAAATGAAGTTGAGAAATTCATCAGTGGGAGGGATAGTGCTCTTGATAGTTGTTGTATTGTCCTCCATGTCAACCACACAATTGGCCTTTGGCGATACGCCGCGAGACCTTTGTATGCTGCTTTGCATGCAGGACTGTGGGGCTGAACATCTTATACCCTTCTTATGTCAAGCCAGATGTTTAAGCATGTGCAAGCAAAAACCTCCTCAACATAGCCTCTGTCAATTTGGTTGCTTTTCCAAGTGTGATGCCAAATTAATCCAAGGTAATATTCTTCTCTCTTCGGCTAACTCTAAATGATCAATAGCTAAATACTTGTTAAGAGGTTAATTACAAATAAAAAAATTTAAAGACTCGAACCTAGGCTACTTTTCCCTATGAAAGTCAGCATATATACTTGTTGATGTAATAAAAAAAATTACTTTACAAAAATTAGAATTATACTAAACCTATACAAAAATCTAACTTAAAAAATGTGGAATGAGAGTAACATTTTTGCATCTTTTCCTATTATTAGGACAGAGAGGAATTAGAGGTGGTATTTTATTTTGTAATATCCCGGGAGCTCTGGCGCAATTACTTTTCAAGTTTGATAGACAGTTTCTTATTTGACATTTGGCTTCTAATACCATGTGCTAATTACTTAGTTCTTTTTAACATACAGATGCAGAGGAGATGAACGAATGCTTGGACCATTGCGCAAATTCTAATTGTTAAGTCTTGGAAATTGCAAAGTCATCTCATAAACGAAGATGGCAGTTATTTATGCGGACAATTTCTCAATGAAAGATGAATAAATAATTTGACGATTTGGATCATTCATTGACAATTTTTCGTGTTGAAATTCAATAATTTTTCGTTTCTTAGTAATATTTTTCTACACTATTATTTACGTTTTACCATCCTGTTTATACCCATGTTATATAAAAACGATCCCGAGAATAATTTTTTATTCTTAAGATCGCGGTTCCATGGATCTAACCTACAAATTAGTTCCATATAAGTCAATGAAGACAACAATTGAAAAAAAATGGCTCCCAGATTCATTAGGTATTTGTTCTAAAAAAAGATTCATCAGGCATTAAAAATGATTCATCAGAATCCCTTAAAAGGGATAGAGCATCAGGTGGAGATTAAAGATTGAGATATAAATATTAATTATTCTTAGGTTTTTGATTATTATTAGAAGTTTGATTGATAATAGAATTGTGGTTAATACGTTTCTCTTAGTTCTTTATAAATATGACATATTGCTTATTATCTTAAACGGCTAATTGATAAATGCAATTTAGGATTTTCTTACTTAGTCTTGCTTTTCCGATTATTCTATCTTGAGTTTACGGATCAACACATCTCCCGATGCATCAGCATCTCAAGGATATAACCTACCTATTATAATCAAATTATCTAGGTAGGAAAGTCTATGAAGTGCAATAAAAAGAAGAAATACATCTCTTTTAGGGGTTCATTGTGCTTGGAATATAATAATGAATGCGGTCGTATTTGCTCTAGGTCATACATAACTTTATAACTGGGATATTCAAGTGAATTACATGATCCAACCAAACGTTAGTAAGAAAAGATTTATAAATGAATTTCACATTTTAACCGAACCAATCAGCAAATTGAATTCCACGGATAAAGTAATAATCATAGTGCAACCAAACAATAGTCATTAATAAATTCTTCGGGGCTTGTCAGAACATGATCGTGCCAGTCAAGAGGCGAAAATGGAATCTGGCGAACAACCCTATTGGAAAATACCGCCACCAGTGCTAATGGAAGATCAAAAATCAGAAGTTGATGCTGTCTAAGATAAACGAAAAGGACGACGACGAAGGCTACCATCAATGGTGCACTGATACGGAGAGTGTTCGAGTATCCGGGTTGGAGGTTCTTCGGATTGTCTATCAAGTGAGACTGTTGCTTCGTTGACCTATGATTAGTGAGCTAACGTTATGACTTCGTTTGATTTGTAATGGAAATGGACAACATGAACGTGTGAGGTTAGGGATGAATGTGTTTTAGAAAATTATGTAATAATTTGGACATGTTCGTTATTTTTCAAACTAGATGGATTGATTGCCAAAAACACAATATCACATGGTACATAAAAAGTGTACTTTTCAACTTAAAATTGAGCTCGTATACTATAACTAATAAATGTTTTAAAATAGATTTAGTGAGGCATGCCATCATTTTATTGTACCAAGACACAATGATATCAAATTCGGATTATTTATCCTCATATGAAAGTCGACTCAATAGTATGAAGACTAAAATGATACGAGTTTGTATGTCTAGTGATATTAATTTTTTATGATGTTAGTTTAGATGTCTAATAATATTAATTTATCATGATATTAATTCATGTGTGAAATAATATTAATTTACATGTATAATATTTACCTAGGAATAAATTTTATTTAATCCTACCAAATCCAATCTCTATTCTAAACATACAAAGTTACTACCACACTCGACCAAAAACAAAAGATACTACCACAAATCTTATCGAAAATAGGGCCTTTAGAGTCTTTACTCTCCGTTGAGCACTTAATACAAATATAATATAATATATTTCTTGATTGACCTTCTTTAGTTATCCTAATTATTGGTGTCAAGATCCAGAGACTAAAACAGCTTTTTCTCTGACGGGTACCAAAGACGCCGACGACGAGATCACCAACCCCAACCCCGATGCAGCCACGCGATGCCGACCCCGACCCTGACGCAGCTCCCGACCCCGACCCCAACACAACCTCCAGCGACGCCCAACCTCGCTCAGGTGTGGTATAGTTGTCTTCTTCCTTTTCCTTTCTCTATCCATCTTTGGCATCAGATCACGAGCAAACAGTTTAGAGTTTTCGCACGCCACCAACTGGGCTTTGCTCCCCTCGTCGAGGCCTTTCCGAATAGGCCGATGACGAGTTCCGCCAGCGTTGGCCAGCGTTGACCGGCCATAGCGACAGAATGGCCTCTCCTTTTGCGGGCGCTGCCCATCCCTGCAATTGATCAGTCGTCCATTGTTGTTCCTCCACGGGTTGATCTGGTGGATCCGGCAGATCCTCCCCCTCTACATTCCTCTTATGTAGCAGCGATCGCCCCGCGGGCTGACAGTTGAATCCGGGAAGGCGACTTCATCTCACCTGTTCAGATTGGTTGACGAGCGTGTCGAAACCCCTCAAAATAAACCAATATCTACGGCTTACTAGTTTGTAGCAAGTAAGTGGAAATACCGAGTCAGATCCAAGGAGGAAGGAATATTCAATTAATCTAACAAACTAAACAAAGAAATTAAAAAGGGAAAATTATGAATAATTGAAAGAAAACTAAACTAAGAAAATGAAAATAAATATCAATGCAAAAAACAATAAGAAGCAAATGGTAGATTCAAGGTCAGAATACCACGTGGTCGATCATTGGATCACTAAGGATATCTAATTCATTTAGCAAATAGGGGTAAATCTCCCGCAACCGCAAAGAGAACACTAACATCCTATAATTAACTAGACAGCGACCGCATAACTAGTTGTTTATCATCTCATACGCCAGGGCAACTATAAGACAATAGCATTAAGAACAGATATTCCTACTCCTAGCGATTATACTCAAAAACTTGGTATGTACAAACTAGCCTTACTTATTTCTAGTTAATTAGTTTGGTAACGACCGTTTCTTGCAGAATTAACTTTGCTCCTAGTTCAATTTCTAACTGCGAC
>SOPF01016821.1:0-10197 GCA_012979155.1 Hypericum perforatum
GCCGCAGTGAACTTCACTGGCATTTTGCGGAGCTTGGCGAGTGATGAACATCCGGTCAATGTGCCTCAGAATGTGACACAGACTATGCTGATTACCATAGCTGTGAACTTGTATCCCTGCGGGGATAACAAGACCTGCGATGGGCCGGACGGGGATCGGAACGCTGCCAGCCTCAACAATGTGAGCTTCGAAGCACAAGACGTTGATATTTTAACAGCATACTACCGGTACGTTAATTTTCAAAATCTCGATTGGTCAGCCCAACGAAATTAGTACTGTAATGCAAATTTTGAAACATGTTTCTGCAGCAACTTGAGTGGAATCTACGACGATGATTTTCCGAGCTATCCACTCGATTATTTCAACTTCACTGGCAATGTGGACAACATTTCGGATTACACAACCAAAAGAACAACCGTTAAGATGCTGGATTACGGTGATGCAGTGGAGATTGTGTTTCAAGGAACTAGCATCCGGGTAGCAGAAAACCATCCCATTCATCTGCATGGATTTAGCTATTACCTGGTCGGGATCGGCTCGGGCAATTTCGACAACGAAACCGATCCATCCTCGTATAATCTGGTCGATCCACCTGAAGTCAACACAGTTGGGGTCCCCAGAGACGGCTGGGTCGCCATTCGATTCTTTGCTGATAATCCCGGTAAGCTATGTAAAGTCCACCGTATTACATCCATCAGGAATTGAATCCTGAACTTCCATCACGTTGTTTTACAGGGGTTTGGTTTGTGCACTGTCATCTGGAACGACATTTAAGCTGGGGAATGGACATGGTGCTCATTGTCAGGAATGGTAATTCTACTGCTACCAGTATGAAGAAACCTCCAGCTTACATGCCACCATGTTTACCAAGTTCAACCACATCAGTGCTTCAATTAGAGGAATTCATCGCTCCTCAGATACTTCTGTAAGAGATATTGGAACACTGGATTTGACCCTGCAATTGTTCTTGCCCTTTCCATTCTATGTTATTTTCAGAGATATTCTAAAAAAAATGTTATTTTCAGAGACATCGTCTCTGAAATTCATTAAACAGTTAGATTCTCGGCATTACATTCTTCGTCGGGCTTTAATGTATCTAATATGGTGCGACCTATAATATGTAAGAGATATTAGGCACTCAATAAAAATGTTCGTATTCTTACATATCAGTGGGAATGCCAGAATGCTCGTTCCTCAGTTTCTTACATCAAGTACCACAAGTCCCTCTTCACGACTAATCAAGAGTCGAGTCCAGTGCAACTTAGACAGCGGATAAGCATTTAACCCCTTTCTGTCTGAGTGAGATTCTTCAGCACCAAACCTCTGGACCATATCAACTGAAAAGCAAAGAGTCAGAACGAAATGTTGAAGTATCCTATCCACGTAATATTGACAGGGAAAAAACAATCACCTCTTCTTTTTGGTATACTTAATTGGCACTCCTTTGTACATTTTAACTTCATCCTTCAATGCATCTCTTCTAGGCAGTGCTACTTCATTGTTTGGATCAAATAATAATGCTTGTTCGAATGCTCTCAGTGCAGACTTGTAATCCTTTTTCTTGTCATAAGCATCTCCCAGATTATTCCAAGCTGTGACATAGCCTGGTTGAAGCTTTACAGCCTTCTCAAACTGAATAATCGCTTTATCTAGTTTCTCGTCACGAGCATAACTAACACCCAGGGCATTGTAAACCTGTTCAAGTATTTTGAATGAATGTAAAGAAGGTGTACTGGCAGAAGGCAACTCTGATACGAAGTTTTAGAAGATGCATTCTCCATGAGAAAGCTCGATGCTTTGGTTGGAAAAATTAATAGAAGACTAAATATACCTGTGAAAGATCTTGTTCGTCACTGTCCCACTTGTCAATTGCCTGAAGAAAATATTTAATGGCCGCCGGATAAAATTTCCTCCGCAGCATTACTGCCCCAAGTTCAAAATATTCGGTTGCACTGGCATCACCACTTCGTACTTGTTCCTGAGAGTACAAGTACAACAGCAAGAAATTAACAATGATGATCATTGCCAGTATCTCATGGAGAGAAAGAGAACAAGATTTTGTTGCAATTTCTTCACTAAAGAATCTGGTAGATCCCACTCTCCTACTGTTCCAAAAGATGGAAGATATTGTTCAATTGAAAGCAGATGGGAATTACCTGCAACTCTTTAGCAGAGAGGTCAAGTTCCCTTCGCATGAGGACCTGACGAATTACATAAAATGTGCCAACTCCCACCAAAGCTAACAGCAGAAGGAGATATGATAGCTGAATTCCTAATTCAAAAAATTCAGCAATTTCGTAAACTGCATCGTGTTTGATAATTGCATCTGCATGCGCCACTTGAGCAGGAAGCAGTGAAACTTGTCCAATGGAAAGTGTAGAAATCCAAAATAGCTGCTTCCTCATATCAACATCATTCCCAAGCTTCCTGATGGTTTCTGCAATACGTTTCTGTTTGGTGGAGTTCATTTCTGTATAAGATTGCAACGCCGAGCAAAAACATGACACATGCTGAACTGCTAAAGTTGACTATCAATGAGAAAAAAAGCATTTACTACTACATCAATATGGGAATATGGTCTAATAAGCAATCACATGTAGTAGAATTTGCTTGTGGATGCAAACCTAATATTGGCCAATCTATAGATAGCAACTGCTTTGACACCAGGGACATCAGAAATTGAACTCATTATTTACACGAAAGCAAGGCAAGACTAGTTCATCTTGTGTTATCAATATTAGGTTATCAAGGTAACTAAATGGAAGTGACTGGAGGTTCAGTTATTGGGGCACTAATAATATAGTTACAATCTTACGGGAGACACATTTCATACTATCTTAATATAGCAAAGAAAAAAAAGAATTGGGTCGTAATCTCATTCAGTTTGCATGAGCAGAAGTTCGAATTTTAACCCATCTCGTTTGGTGAAACAAACAACCACATGATACGTCAAAGTTTTGGTTAAAATTGTTGACATCAGACTTCTTTCCAACCACTGCAGTAGAACACATACAGGTATTGATGACAAAGTGTTCAGCTACAGACACCTTCAAGAACTGGAAAACAAATAATTTTGAACTAAAACATGACAATGTTGAGAAAATTGGTTCACACAAAAGTTACTAGACAGACATATTAAATTCAGCCATATCAGAAACATCAAACAGCATGTCGACAATATGCCTCATCACAATTTGAATGTAAATGAGCCTGAAGCACGTCTAACCAATTTAAACATAAACATGAAGATTCGTGATCGGTCATAAGAACATCTGATTTGAATCAATCAAAACCAAACATAACAGGCATTAGAGTGTTATACCTTATAAAAGGATGCCAAGGCTGTAGGCTTTGGACAAACTTCACATAGATCCTTGTCTACTTGTATTCCAAGTTCTTCTTCTAATGTACCAATCCGAGCAACCTCAGAAAATAATGATGTCTGTGTCATCAGATCCTATAAGACCATATTTTCAACTTCAGAGATCATACAATCTTATCTCTTTCACGAAAACCCCATCACATTGAGATTAAAATTTTCATTAAAATACGAAATAGGAGCAAAAAAGTCACTATGTCCAAGTTGCATCATAGTAGATGCCTTTCACAATCCAGCAGTAAAATTTCATCCTAATTCACCTCAGCATTCGAAACTAGCAGTTCGAATAAGTGACGAGAAGGATATAGCTACTCACATTACGAGAGAAAACAGCGGGAGCGAATCGAGCGTCTCCCTGAAAACAGAGACGGAAAACAGACTGTTAGCTTTATTTATTTTTAATAAAATTTAGACGGGTTGGTCTAAAACCCGGCTTTAGACTTTGTTCCCCTCACAAGCAAAGTTTTTCCATTTTTGCAAGGGGCGGGAATTGACCCACCGACCCCTTGAAAAATTATGCAGGAACCGTTGTCATCCTACCCACCATCCATCCGTTGGATAGATTGACCACAGTAAAATAGCAGCATTTTGCTATCCCTTCCCACTACAATCAATGTACTGAATGCACCAATTACAGATTCCTCGTTCTCATTCGAACCCGAATTCGAGCGAAACGAAAAGAAAGATCATCGGAGTGAAGAAGGAAGCCGCCTTACCTGGAGCAGAAAACTACGCTTCCCGGGAAAGCGATAGGGGCATTTGGTTGTGTGAGGTTTGGGGTTTACTAGAGGGCACAAGTGAACAGACGAGGAGGATAGCGGTTGCATCCTCTCTCTCTCTCTCTCTCTCTCTCTCTCTCTCTTTAGGGAAGTGGGAGGTTTAAGCTTTTTCCGAAGGATGAAAATGGAAGATAAAGAGGAAGGAGATGATGATGTGGTTTCGAGTTCTTTCTGATTGCTTGCTATACCGTTCGTTATCCTTATGTTTTGTTATCCACCTCATTTCCAGTTGTAATTTACAATTGTACCCCCCGCATAATATTGTCATTAATGGGCCCAAAATAATGAGAAATTCACCTAGCAGGGTACAATGTTCGTGTATTTTTGGGAGACATGATTGGGTACAGGCCGATGTACCATATAGACAGGGGCAAAAATGTATTTACCCCATTTCACACGCTGTCCATAATGATATACTTTCGCTGATCAGAATAACACAATTTTGTTGGTCGGAATACATGGTACATTAGTCTGAATGGTGTGTTTTTGTTATTCTGGATGATATGTTCATATTAGTCTGAACGACGTGTTTTTGTTAGTTAGAAAATTATATTTATGTTAGTCAAATTTGTGTCTTTTTTGTTGGTCGGAATGACGCAGTTATGTTAGTCCATTTTTATACACATGACATGACCACTTTATACACACAAAATGTCTATAATTATACAGACGTAATATACACGATAGATTTATGTCCATACACACGACATGTCCATTACCATAAATAGAATAAATTTATTTCCATTCAAATGGTTATACCATTTTTAATCACCAGATACATCATTTCCATATACACCGATGTTTTATTTTCATACACACGTTAATCCATTTTCATTCACAAGTTTATATTATTTTTATACACACATAGGTATATTTTCATACACACTGAAGGTCCATTTCCATACACACGATATATCCATTTTCATAAACACGGAGATCCATTTCCATACACACAGAGAGTCCATTTCTATACACACGATAGTTCCATTTTTATATACACGTAGATCCATTCCCATACACACAATATATCCATTTTCATGCATACCGACATATTCATTTCTATTCAAAAGGTTAAACCATTTTCATTTACCAGATATATTATTTCCATATACACAAATGTTCCATTTTTATACATACGACCGAGTGACAGACAATTAAAAAGAGGCAGGCGCCCGCTCGCAACTATGGAGCTCGAAGGAAAGAGGACGAAAATGGAGAAGGTGGCGAAAGATGAGCGAAGATGATATGGATTATTAAAGGGGAGATAAAATTGTTCTTCTCTGGGATCATTTGCGGTCAGAGAGAAATTTCGATAAAAAAATAATAAGAACAATTCGATGACCAACTAGAGAGAGGGGGGAGGAGGGAAATTTTGAAATAGAAAAAGAGTGAAGGAGAAGAAATACAAAGAGAGAGAATAGATAGAGAATTGAAGAATGGGAGAGAGAAAGAAATCCAAGGAAAAAGAAAAAACGAGATTAAAAAAAAAAAATCATCTGACCTTAGTGAATCTCAGCCATTAGATATTTCATTGTAAACTTTCCTATGGCGCTTACAACAGAAAAAATAATAATATAATTCTGGGTTCAAGCCCACTCTTACTTTAGTAGGCCCAGTAACATTTTTTCGTTGTTAAGTAGCCCAATTTATTGGCCTCTTTTCAGTATTTTGAAGTCCGCCTCTCTTCAGCCCCCTTCTTCGCTTTTTTTTTGGTCAGTAAATTTTAATATGAACCAAGAAAGAGTTACAACCAAATATTTGCAAAGCGAAGAAGGGGGCTTGAACCCAGAATCCATATATATTTGCAAATTTGGTGTTAAAAAAAATTATTTTGCGAATTTAGTATCAACATGACAACACGGGATAAATATATGTGTATTATGATCAATACATGAAAAAAAATCTATTTTTTCCAGACACGAATATTTTTCTTGTGTCTAATACACAAATTTTTTATACATGTGTTAGTCTATAAACAAAAAAAAAACTATGTATAGACAAGGACAAGTGACAACTCATCAAATAATCAATTTGGTCTAGTAATTAAATCATATACTTTTCCTAAAAGAAAATCAGTTCAAATCTTTCATTCTCCAATTTTTTATTCTCCTTGTAATGGAAAATTTTCACTTTATCATTAAATTCTCTTTCAGAAAATATATTGTAATAGCCAAAATTTTATATCAGCAAAACATTATTTTGAATTTTTAAAACTAAAATGTACGAAAAAAAATCTCATAAAAATATAATATATAAAAATAAAAATTTCCATTACAAAGAGTATAAAAAATAATAATGGGGAGGGAGGAATTTGAACTATTTCCCTTTGAAGGGAAAATATGGAATTTAACACCAAAGTAAACTAATTTTTTGCTGAATTATCACATGCATTCACCTTATATACCTTTTTTTTAATCTGTGTCTTGGAAATATGAATTTTTTCGTGTATTTGTCATAATATACAAAAATTTATCCCATGTCATTAGTTGGACATCAGATCTGCAAACTAAAATTTTTAATATAATATATTACAAATAACCATAAATAGTAACAACTTTAAAATAAAAAGCCAATAATAACTTGATATACTGGTGCTATTAGGCTGACTTATCTTTGCTCCGTAGCTCCCAGTCGGCCATAGCTTGTTGTGTATGTGTACTTAGTACTTACTTTCATGGTGAATATTATACATACTGTTAAAAAAAAATACTAACTCGGGTATAAAGAGTTCTATCTGTATCAACCGGGAAATTAAAACTGTGGTCATGTTTTTAGCTATCGAATTTGAAAGTTCTGTTTGAAATTAATCAATTATTTTTTCTAGTGAATCTATTTACGTGCTTTATAGTACCTATAAATAGTTATAAATATATATAAATGTATCCTCACACTATATTTAATTTTAAAATTCAAGGCGATAAGGATATATATAAACTAAGATGCAACATGCTGAAGAATTAGAGATTTATACTAACTAAACATGTATGCAGACTTTTCTTTGGGTAGAAGAATGCATGCTTAGTGAATCCGAGCCGAAATTACTAGTTATAAGGAAAAAATGAAAATAAGTTATGAGGTCCTTAGAGTTACATTTCCCCAGAAACATAATGCATAATTTTTTAAATATTATATATTCATTGTATTATATTTCTTTTATTTACAGTAAATATGGTATCAATATACAACGCCTATTATAAAATTATCATAGATAAATTTCAATTCTTCACTTGTTGACACGTCAATTTAACCAAAATAACTTTAAAAATAAAATACTATGATTTTTCTGATTATTTACTTCCAACCAATTAAAATACATTATTATATTCAATGAGTTAATCTTTTTTATTTATCAAATTATATTTAGAAATATAACAGTAATTTTTTATTTTAAATTATCACCATTTTTATTTAAAAATAATGAATTAATAATTATCGTAATCTGCAAAATTCAATCCGCAATCCGCCAGTTGATATTATAAAAAATAATTGCTCAATGTTACTATTTATTATCTGCTAATATCTAGTTTATACTGTATTTTACCAATTTGTTTCGCCAAACACGGTTGTCGGTTGAAGCCCTTTTAAATTTATCTAGTTTTACTTCATTATTACATTTTAATTTTAATATGTTTTGAGTGTTGACGCTTTGAGTTTTAAACGTGGTACAAACGTTTTGTGATGTCAACTTTGACTGTTAATTGAGCATAATACCTTATAAGTAGGAAACTTCGATTTGAACACAACAATTTTGACTTGTCTGAATATCTTTAAGCCAGCGTGTGAGGTCTGCATAAGTGTCTCTCTCATTAGAAAGCTATTTAGTAGTTATTTTCTCAATGACATATTTTCCATTGATAAAATTTGACCTCAATTTTTTAAAAATTATATCGATTACTTGTGCCAACTAAAACTGGTTGTGGTGGGTATATTGTAGAAAGTTCATGCCACTAGTACGTGATATTTTGAGGTTCGATGATGAAGCACTATAAATTGATGAAAATGAAATCCAAAAACATCGTGCTGAGCTATGGTCGTTACTTGTTGTATACTGCTTCCATTAATAATTTAAAGAAGATCATGCTGACCACCCACTAGAAACTAGACCAGATGAAATCCACATTTTAGTTGGGCAGGGAGAGTTCCGGTGAGACTTGAAATAAAAAATAATTTAAAGAAGATCATGCGTAATAATGATTATCTCCAAAAATACCTAATTCGAAGACTTCCATTGACATTCTGCCAACGGTAAAAGACATTTCAATTATGAGTTGCATTCGATTGTTGGGCTAATTATTATCCCAAATACTCAAATTAACATATAAGATATTTGTTATGTGGTTGTAGATTAATTAAGAAATTTCTAGTTCAAATATTTGATAACAGAATAATATTAAGTATTTATAGGGATATATTTTTTAGTAAATAAGTAAATTTAGGTGGGTTGACTTAAATTTTCAAGTTTTTTATGATAACAATTTTTGAATCTTTCCAATACAAATTTAAAGTCGGACCCGTTTTCATCCTTCAACACTTGCATTAATTTTATAGGGACATATTTGTCAGCTTTAACCAATTATACTTGATTGTAATCTAAATTAGACGATTTAAATAATGTTTGAATATCATGAAATATAAAAAATATTAACTTAGCTAGTAGTTTGCTGTTGGTACTAGTAACTGGTTATGATAATATGCAACTAATTTAAAATCAGTTTTAGTAAAATATCATAAGTATGTAGTTGTTTAATAACTATATTTTATCAAACAAATTTCTTCCGCAGGACGGGTGGAACATGTTTTGTCCTCCTTCAGCTAGTAGTTTGGCGCTTGAGCACCGGGACACTAACTGGATGGAAGCTTATTGCCGTGTTCAAAAATGATAATTAAAAGTACAGTTGATACAATAACACAATACGTAATAAAAAATTGATAAATTTTATGATTTAATTCCTGCCAAATATATATTTGCGCCAGCCCTTATCTACAATAGCTATCGTAGTCTCGGACCTTAAAGCCTAAGCTTCTCTATTCAATGTATTTGTAGTTTTGGGGTGAATTCGTTTTGTGGTTGTGATCTTACTGCTGTGGCAAAAGCGGCCACTAGACAAGGGACAGAGAGTTCGGACTTTTGAAGGTAGTGGTCGTTACGGATTCAACGATCGCTGAATATCAGATTTTTTTTAATTCTCAATTAAAATTAAGTTTTATTTAGTTATCATTATATATATTTTTTGTAAATAGTAAGAGAGAACAAGCAAGAAAGTTAGAGAGAGCTGTATTCATATTTTGTAACTCTTGTCAATTTTAGAGAAATTTTTATCGTCATACATTCATGATTTTTTTCCGTACAAATTTTCTAAGTAATTCTTATATCTTATTCTTCTTTGATTTACACGTTTATTAATTACGGTCCTATAATAAGTTCTAAGAGTATCAGTGTTGTTGCTTGTCCTGTTTTTTTTTACCCTTATGGTTACTTCATGTGTTACACCATCTTTTTTAGGGATTCCTGAGGCGATTCGACCAATATTCAGTACTGATATGAGATATACTCTCAGATAATACTCATTTTGATGAAATTTGCATGAAGCATGGGTAATGCAATAAAATCATGATCTGAGATTGACTCAGTCAAACAACATGTTTAGATTTTCAAATCAAACATAGAATTTAAGACAATTATTAGATAGAACTCTTTCGCCCAACAACTCATTCTCTGCTTCATATGCTTGTCAGATTCTTCAGCATCATATGCTTCTTGAGATTATGATTTGTTGTCTGTTTTTTGCTAACTTGGTAGCTCATTATGAGCCCTTCGACGGGCTATTATCTTTTATGTAAAAATCTCGTGCATGTCTGGCACACACATATATTCTATTTTGCCCTAATCAGTGTTTGGCACTTTGTGGTGCAAGGCTGGATGGCATATAACATAGTCCTTTGGATATAATCATGACATCATTTATGACTTGGAAGTACTTTGTGCAAATTATTCAAGAAATAGGATAGTCTTATTCACCAGATGAAATGATGTTATAA
>SOPF01016822.1:0-11500 GCA_012979155.1 Hypericum perforatum
AGACCCACAGCGGGCAGACAACAACTTCCACTCAATTTCATATCAGCAAAGCAGTTTAAGCTCGCGATCCTTATTTGGATGCAAAATTATCTCATCAAGTTGATTTTATTACAAGAAAGAAAAAAAGAAGCATCTGTAACTCTGTGAACTGAAATGATAGGTGAAACACCTTTATTAATACTTTTCTAGTTCAGGACCTCCAGTAGCCTGAAGGCAACTAAAACTTAGTATCGAGAGGACATCAAGAGTGAGAAGCTGATCTTTTCTCTAACGATGCGCAGTTTTCTGGTCAAGCGAACTATATCTGGATTACAAAAATGTCCCTGAACTGACCACAACACCTATCTCAAGGACCTAAAGCATAATAAAGTCAACTCATGGAGCAATAAGAGCGGAGTGTATTTCTTACATGTTTGGACCTGTGACAATGAGCATGTTTGATGCCTCTGAAACAAAGATATTATTGGGCTGCACAGGGAGCGATCCGTCATCATTTGATGCAGCATAATGAAACGAGGTGAAAGTTGCAAATACCACAAAGAAAACAGGAGATGCTTGGACAATAACTGAATGAGCAATTTCACCTCTAAATAAAAATGAGGTACCATACCACATAATCAGTGTGTATGCTTTCCAAAATAGGGTGTCTTCCGGCATCAATAGCCAGCGGACCGTTCTCTGTTAGAAAAACAAGAGATCAGGAATATTCTTAATTCCCCAATTGCTGCAGTATGTTTATCTTCGTTTTCACCTACCTGTCAGCTTTGGTCTAGTATACCGATCAACTGCTTTTGTCGATATTGTATGAGCAAATGAATTCACCATCATGTCCAAAAGGCATAAGATCTCGGCTAGGAGAGTTAGAACAGAGATGTCATCTCTTATGGAATCTAATAGTGCTGCATCCAGACAAAAATGCATCATTCAGCATTATCACGTGTGGAAATGAAACAGGAACTAAAACCTTTAGTACAACGCTTAATGTCAATAACTTGGCAATCGGGACAATCTTCTTAGAGAAATGAGAATAATTTTGAAGGGCGGGAAATGGAGAATGCTGTCATGGAAATATGTAATAAACTTATCCGTGTTGCAACCTTCAAGGCAAAATTCTGTTCTTATGTAGCACTCTCCTGCTGCAGACTTATTTCTGACGTTTAGCTGTACAGTTGCCAATATACATAATGAATGGCCTGGTTATCACGGGCTTAAGACATCCAAGTAAACCAACTACTTCATTTCAAACATGAGCTAAAACCGTTGCAGTTCAGGAGCCAACCCATAATACGGGAAAACTGAAACTCGCCAGAGTAAACAATACGAACTATGTGAGTATAGAATATGTGGAAGTGGAGAAGACACTCACAGAGGCGAGCTCTAAGGTTGAGCAATGTACGTTGTTTCCATGTTTCAGGACCTGATTTGTCCATGGAAACATGTTACAAATGCAAACCAATACGACATGACCAACTGTTATGCAGGACTCCGTTGAACAACCTGGATAAATGTGCTAGGAAGCTTTCCTTGGATGTCCTTCTGGGGGATGCTTATGTAAAAACCTTGTCTATTGTTGAAAGGAAGTTTCAAATTCGGAAGTTTGAATTCTTCGCGATACTTGTTGGCGAGGTTATGTATCGCTGTTCCATCAGGAAGGGCACAAGCATGTCCACATCATTAACAATGAAGAAAACATGAGAGGAATACCGCAAGAAACATGAAATGAAGAAAAGTAACTACAGAAACAAGAACCTTCGCTGGTATCACAAAAAGTCCTCCGTGCTATATCAAGTAGTCCATCAATTCCAGCCTTGACAGCGAAACACTGCTGGGTACGAGCAACAAAGGGTACCCTTGTATGAAGAATATCATCGTCGATCACTTCTCCAATCCTATTATTCAAGAAGAGTATACTAAATTACAATTAGCCCTGAATTGAGCAATTGCTCCTTGGAGAACAGAACAGAAAAAAAGAAATTTCCTCCAGAAAGTCTCAATGAAAGTCCTGCATACTTACTTGTATTGGAAAAAAAAACTAAATTGTTGTAGAAACAAGAAGCAAAAGCTAGTAAGCTTATTCTCTTATTTTCTTGAGAATACAAATATACCTTTTCTTAATTGATGTATATCTATCATTCTCGCAAATATTCCTGTAAACATTTGAGAGAAGGAAGCTCTTTGCATCCTTCAGTACCTGAAACATCACGTTGTTTTTAATTCTTCATACATTCATAAGCTTCACTTCAAATTTTTATATTGGGTGGGAAAAAAGATAGATTCACCTTTGAAAGTAAAGGCAATGCATCTAGTGCAGTTTTAAGCACAATAATGCTTGAAATGATTATTTGGCTCCTCTTGGCATTATCGACATTGAGTACCTCATTAGTAACTTTCTTTTGCTTATAGCAGAATTGACACAGTACCCTGTCTGAATCATGAGCATGGGTATTATTACTTCTTTGCAGCAGAAACCTATTTAATGCCAAATCTGGGACATAGGTTTTAGTTATTCAACATTTGTGTCACTTCACTTGCCTGTCTCTTTCGGAAATTTTCGCAAAACCTGAGAGAGTCCAAAGAACAGCTGTTCATTGCTCATGAGCTCATCCTGAAACAAGTATGCAATGATGTATTGGGGCTCAAAGCTACATGGAGATAAATGATCAAATCAAAGATCAAGTGCATCGACAAATTGTTAAACAGATGAGTTATCAACATTCCTTCGCACCCCACGGCACTGCACCATTCCACGAGTGAATCACAAGATTGAGGGAAAACTAGACCTTAGTAATTAACTATTTCCCAATAGAATGCAAAATTAGATGCATGTGGAAGCTACTGCTTGGTGCATACCAGTGCAATCACAGCACATTCACAAATTCGCATTAACTAGTGCAAGAATGGATGTGCTTTCTCAGATCAACGCAACTGCACATATTTTGACTGAAACACAGCCTTTTCTTTACTATCGAGGTGGTCTTTGACTTATATTGATGATATGGTGCATTTTGTAGAAAGCATAAACTACATCGACAGGTCGTTTTTAGCTAATGATTCAGAAATCAGCAAATTACCTTCAGAAGTCCACACTAAAGAAAATGAGACAACAAAACTTAATACGAACCAGACAATCCAGACGAGTATTAATGGTTTCAATATCTTTCAGAGGCTGCAAGAGATTGGCTCGCAGCAATCTAGTCCTGTATAAGAATATTAAAATATACAAACTATATGATGGAAAAATTTCGACATGGTAACTGAACTCATATATTTGAAAATGAAGGATCACTAACCCGCCAATAGTTTTTGTTGACTTGAGCATCTGGAACAAGCTCCTTTTCTTGTCTGTTGTGCCCCAAAGAGAAGAATGTAGTGGTTCAATAATTTCCAAGTTCTGGACACTGGAATGAAAAAAAAAATCCAAAACCATGAGTTTATAGAAAAAACTGTCAGAAATAAACCTTGTCTGGTGGGAGATTGAAAAAAACCAGAAGTTTCTCCTTTTAACCTGACAACCAGACAAGACAAAAGACCAACCTTGTTGCATCAATATTCATATGGTCGAACGATCCATTGAAGGTAACCTGAGGACATCAAACATCAAGATCAGAACAAAGTCAAGTAGCTCATGTGCATACCAGCAAGCATCCCAAGACTAAACGCAGGTCCAGATTTGGGCCTCTCTGTTTGTTATATACAAACCACATCATAGATACACCAAGGAACAGAAAGCTTGTTTGCAACAGAAAAATTTATTCCAACATTTTTAAATGCACACACCGTCAGCGAACGGTTCGTGACAACAACCCCTTTCTCTGTCTCAATCCTGCACATGACAAGGTTAAGAACTAGTGCTTAGAAGCAGGCTACAGCGAAGTATGCAGAGCAAAAGCATATGCTAAAATCAATAATCCGGAAATAATTAGAGATGTTATGCTATAGAAATGAAAAGTGAAAATTAGTTAATCATCTTGACTTGCTGTGGCTCTTTTATTCATTGGATAAATTATCCGTCAACAATCTTGAAAGAACTTGATCAGTGAAAAAAATGTTTCCTGGTTTAAGCTTACACCTCCAAAAAACATACCAAACTAACCACAAGTTAGAAATGTCCTGATCAGAGATCCAACTTCAAAAGTTAAAACTCGGATATATACACATCAAAACCAGCATTTAGACATTCGTATACAGTTCTCTATACATACCATCTAATTGTTGCAGCTGCAGCGCCAAGGCAAAGATAATACTGCTTGTAGTAAGTATCCAAACCAAGCGCTGAAGGCTCTTTAGCCGCTAAATTCTTAACCAGCACAGCACCCTAAGACCAAATAGGCCAATTACGATAAAAAATTTATCACCACAAGATAAGTAGAACAATACTCCTAAATGCGTAGCCTAACCTTGGTGTCATCAAAGCATCCTCGCGCAAGTACAGCCTGCAATTGATCAGTTCACCACATAAGATAACGAATTCAAACGGAAAGACATCACAATAACAACCTCTAACGTTCTCTAATCTACCACTTCATAAGCAGAGCAAAACACTAGATCACTGCAACAAGAACTAGTTTCACAGCGGGAGGGTAAAATCGTAATTTCTGGAAGAGATTAAACGTTCTACTGTAACAATATCTAGGCAGAGCAAAAAATTAGATCATTGCAACAATAACTGGTTTCGCGGGATTTGCAATGGGAGGGCAAAGTGTAATTTGAGAAGAGATCGAACACCCTACGCTACCTTCTTGGCGGAGGCGTTGACCTGGTCAACAAGTTGGGAGACGCCAACGCGACCGTCGGGCGCGAACTTGTTCGGCGGGACGACGATCACCATGGGATCGTAGAACTGGAGGAGAGTCCTCGTGTTCTGGTACGAGCTGCTCGTCTCGATGTACTGCGACAGGTGAAACGACGCCGTTCTCATGTCGAAAGCCGCCATCCCGACCTTTAACCGTTTTTTTCGTTCACCAAACGAAAAAATAAGTAAAGGACGGTTCGTAGATGGAGCTTGAAAACTTAGTTTCGTTGCGGCGGTTACCTCTTTAGCTCTGTTCTCGATTAGGCCGACGACGATGCTTGATCTATCGGCTCCGTCCTCTTCCATCTTTGAATTTTTTAAACGGAAAATATTAGAGGCTACTTCAAAAATCGCGCCAAAAAAAGAATTCAATTTACGAAGGAACCTGAGCTATTTATATAGACGCTCGTTTGAGCTGGTGCGCACGCGGATTTCGAGGGTGCAGGCCCAAATGTGCAGGTTTCGACGTTTTGGCATAAGGCCCGAATTAATTGATCCAATTTATATATAAATAATAAATGTTGTCAGATTCAAAGATTCGAAAATATAAATATGTTAAAATTTGGTATTAATTTTTTCCTCAAAATTTGAAAAGCATAATTTGGTATAAATTCATCCTACTTTTCTAACCCCTTGGTGGCTGAAAAATACAAGAAAATTTAAAAGAGTTTGATTAAAAAATAGACACGTAAATAAAAATACAGTTTCCGTATTAGTAAAATATCACATAAAGTATTTACAGAGACCGATTCAACAAGTTTCAGATGAAATTTTGTTTGTAGGATTCCCTCAGCTTCTCTCTCTATCTCTCTATGAGAAAATTAAGTCGAAACAATGACCAGCACGATTTATTCTACGGCAACGAAGTGTGAGTGTTGCCATTACTATCAAGTGTCAAAGCAGCAAGTTTATTGTTCCTAAGTTGGTCGTCGGCCATGACTTCATCGATCGTAACAAACCGTCCCTCCTCTATTGAAACCTGCCCTGCAACTCCGATAGCCACCGAAATCAACCCGTCGAGCAAGTCCACGGCGAGGGCTTTCTCGCCTTTGGCTCGAACAGCCGACAAGAATTGCAGATGCTCCAAGTAACTCGACCCATGGTGGAGTCCTTCGTATCTGTACAATATATGATCACCACAAACGAAAAAGTCCAGTTCATAATCCCGTGTTAACTTTAACTGCATTCATTTTTATAGTTAAATATGATCATTCAACACGTACTAGCACGGGAATTTGGTATGGACTTACTTGATTCGATCATCGTGAGCCTTCAAAGTTTGGACTCCATCTCTACCTGCTACTCGAGTACCGACACGCACGATGCTCTCGGGGACATAGGCTTCCCCCTACGGAGGTCAACCAGAATAATTCGTCGGAGGAAATAATGTTGATTGTATACTGGGATACCCGGTAATGAGGAGGGGCAAGTGTGGTACCTTTCCGATATCGCCGACGACTGATATTTCCTGCTCATTTTTACTCCCTTCGGCAAACATGCAGAGATCTAACATTCCTCGTGAGCCGTTGTCGAATTCCACAATGACGTAAGCGTTGTCGATGATATCTGGCACCTGAACACAAAATTTTAATAATATTTGTGAGGAATCCATAAGATGTTTAGACTGCAAATTTTCATTGGTTAAATATGTAATGTTATTTGACTTGTTATGCTCCAAGTCTCCAACCATTATTGATCAATTAGCATTATTGTTTACCTTTCCATCGTAAATTTCATCTTTGTGATTGACATCAACAGCTCCAGAAGCCAGCACACGAACGGGGTTCGCACCAGCAAAAAGCCTCATCAGATCAAAGAAATGGCAGCATTTCTCCACCAGGGTGCCTCCTGTGTTTGCATCGAACCGATTCCAGTTGTTGACCTGTAACAATCATTCTGACATCAACAAAGGATCCCGAATTCTCCTGTTTCGCAATCACAGAAATTAAACTCACCTGCTCGAACTGTGATATCTTACCTTAACCAAAAAGGGGAATCGGTGCTCCCTAATCGCTACCATTTTGACCCGTCCAAGCGACCCTCCTTTCACAACTTCAATCAGTTTAGCAACCGGAGGCATGTACCTGTACTCTAATCCTACTTGCACCAACATATCTGATCTCTTTTTTGCAGCTTCTACTACCTACATTATCAACAACATTGAGCGCCAAACCAGAATTTTCTACGAAAGTAGATCAAATACTACTAGTCTACTACAGTCAAGGAAAACCATACCTCCCTGCAGTGAGCAACTGTGGTACAGAGCGGCTTCTCGACCAGCACTTGGTGGGGTCTCTGGTGGTTGATGATGTCCATAAGTATCTGGTAATGGGTCATGTTCGGAGATGACACGACCACCACGTCGCAGAGACCGCTGTCCAAAAGCTCTTTGTGCCCTGAAAATACCTGCAGAGATCTCAAGCATCAAACTGTGAGCTCCAATTGATATGATCTCTGGTGGTTGATGCTCTGTTTTTTTTCTTCTCCTAACCTTGTATCTTCACTAGGAAATATATTTTACAATCGGGCAAACATAAAAAATATGGAATTATCCACTAAAACTATACGAGTCGTACGATGACAACAACGAGTTAAGATGTTACGTAGTCGTACAAGAACATATAGTTCATCCGTAACCGAAAGATCACGAAGACAAGCCGGGAAATATATCATCGCCAGTCAATAGTTGCATCAGAAGGCATGTATGCATATACCTTAAGAGGCCAGCCAAAGGAAAGAGCAAGCTCAAGGGCAGCTTCCTGGGACGGGACGTGTGGATCAGCAACACAAACAACGGCGACGTTTTGGCTCCGAAGATGGTGGAGGTTGATCAGGTGCTCCCTCCCCATCATTCCAACTCCGATGATCCCGTACCTAACGGTATCTTGAGTCACCATGGTCGGAACTAGCTGAGGAGCGCTTTCGTTTTTTGATCTCTTTAACACAATGAGACCCGTGTTTTAGGAGGGAAGTTATGTTTTCCTCTGTTCGCTTTCCAACTGACCAACTAACTAGTGGATGGATCCGTTATGGACATAGTTTACCGTCCAGGTTCATCCTGGTGACCAGGCAGGCAGTACATGAGAAATTTGTCTTATTGTAACGTCGCTTTCATACCGAGACTCATCAACCACTCCGTGCGGTTGAATTGGCTGATTTTTTTCTTTACAAAAATCACAAAATTATATATTGCTGAAAAAAATTGCCCTTGTTACAACAAATAAAAAAACATGAAAATATACATGTCAGGAATTTTCCGGCAAAATTCAAAAAAAATGTGATCAAAGTGAAAAAAAGCCTTCACGTCCAATATTACATGAAAACATGTCATTCTCAGAAAAAAAAAATACGAAAAATACATGCATGAAGAAAATACTATTATCAGATTTCTAGCACACTAATTTATACGATGCTTACCCAATAATTTCCATCCGCGAGTGACTGTTCGCACAATTTGAGAGGCCGCGTAATAAGCAAAACGACATAGTTTTAGCGATCCACGCTTACGTGGGTTCCGCACGAGAATCTTCCTACCAGGGTATGCCATAAATGGTGATGGGCGGTTGTTTGCACTGCCATAACAATTATTGGCTTTCTAAGTATTCGCAAGTGAAACCAACAACGAATTCGTTTTTCAACCACACCCTAGTTGCACACAACAAAACGTAACAGTATTATTGAATCATTGTTAGAAGAATTTTGAAAGAAAAAACTAACTCTTCTTGCAATCATAACTCTGGGTGTCTTTAATTTTTGGGTAAATTCAATTTCGAGCTATGTTGATTCAAGTTTGTATGGCTCTCCACTTTGCATGCCGCATCCAAGATGGAAAGGTAACACTTAATCCAGTAATAAAGATGACCATGGATAATGACAAATTCTACCAATCCCAACTTCATACGAAGAAACTGGATCTATTACTACTAGTAAAAAAAGAAATTCAGACAGCCTGGAAGATTCGAAATAAACTCGGTCTGTACTTTCCCCTTTTTTTGGAAGGTGTCTGAACTCTCTTATGCTAGGATCTAACCCCTATATAGACAGACAAAAGCGATCAGACCACCAGAGCAATTGTTTGCTCACTAATCGGACCAGACAAATAAACAAGAGCTAATGGCTCGTCCTAGAGAATTCTACATACCAGTGTGGATGCGTCATCTGGAAACGCTTGGTCACTACAGTATACAACGCCTTCTCGGAAACTCAAATCAATTGACGAAGTTATAGAGCTTCAGAAATAACTCAACATACCCCAGCATATCTAGAGAAAAAGTTACGTGCCTAGTTTGAACAAGCTCATCTGCAAACAGCATATAAGCCATGTTTTCTCGCAACTGGTTTGTTCCAGGCAAAGATTGCAGGTTCAGCCTGGCAATAGAGATGCAAGCAAAAACTGGTTCAACTTCTCTAAATGATTACATCCTAACTTACAACCATTTTGTACTCAAATGCGAAAAAGTGAAAGCTTGCACAGATCACAGGCGGCAAATCCATAAAGAGAAAACAAGGATGGTATAGAAGTTGATTCATACAATAGTCTAGATCCAAGTTCACAACAAAGCTGTCTCAGAGATCCCCTTTTGTATGATCTCGAGAATGATTTCCAAAAAAGGGAAGAAAAAATTGGAATTTCCTGAGCAATCAAGGCATCATCTACACTTGTGGTTGCACAACTTACACAGTGACACAGCCTTCGTCTTTCCACAATTCCTTTCAAATCCGAAGAAGCAACAAATCCAACATTAACATCTTCGTCTCTGCTTCAGTTCCCATTTTTGCTAAATCATAACTTTGCTCCTGAAAATGCCAGCAGAACACCTGAGAACAGTCTCTATAATCCAGAAATTTGAATCAAAACAGTAATAAGCAGTCCGAACATCCAGCAACCAGTACACTTCTTAGAAATCTTTTCTACTACATCAATCGCATTGCGTCCATCTGACACAGTCGCGGAGTCCTAACTCCTAAATCTGTGCACAGACATTATTCAATTCCCCCAAGCCTCGACAGGTCACCATTAACGGACAAATCTATGCGTCAAGAAGCTCTCTAAAGGCATAATCTAGACAAGTTCCAAACAGTTAATGACAGAGGACTGGCAACACTAAAGCGATCTAACGAAGCTCGAAACAAATTGGGGAAAAAAAGAACGAAGAAAAATAAGAAAGAAAAGGCGGACCTACGTCTGTTTGGGGTAAGAAGCAGAGGAATAGGCGCGCTTGTTACGGAACATCATGTAACTGACGGGAAACACGACGCCGATCATCATCATCGCCGCTCCGATCAGGTACCTCGCCGGGCTCGGAGGCTCCACCTCCACCATCACCGATAACTCCCCGTACCACTAACCCGAAAAGAGAGCAGCAGATTAGAATTGCAAGGGGCAAGATCGTCAATTCACACAGTTTAATTAATTAGATCCACAGATTTGTGAATTCGGAAGCACAGAGGAGAAGGCTCACCGGCATTATTACTTGGTCGTTGACTCGTGGAAGGTCTTCAGATCCACGTAGGTAGTGAGGAAGAGGAAATATCCGGGTTCAATTAACCGTCTCTCTCTCTCTCTCTCCTACTTATATGTTTTCTCTCTCTCTCTCTCTCTCTCTCTCTCTCTCTTCCGGAATAAATCAGTAGTCGGGTAGCACCCGGAAGGAGAGAACCAAAAGTTTTGCCGGAGCGGGCTGGTGTTGGATGGGTAGTCGATGCTTTAAGGAACTCTAAACTTCGGATGACCTGTCGTCCAGGAACTATTGAACTTTGAAGATGGTAGTCGTTCGTATACATTCTGAGACCAGAAAGACTGGACCGGCCTCTTTCAGATTTGGGACTACAAATTTCTGAGGCCCAATTATAAGTTATAACTGATATAACAATTATTTGCTACAATTATGTATTTTTTTTTAAGTGAAAATGATCTTCTTTATTAAGAAATGAATCAGCTAGAACAAGCTATTACATCTTGTCTCAATGCATCAGAAATTTCATCGGGAGGAATCGCAAAGTAATGAGAAATTTCAGTAAAGGGGCCTATCATCTTTGCTAGGAGATGAGTCGGTACGTTGGTCGATCGGCGAGCGAAACTGAAACGTACTTCTTTGAGTGCTTTCGCGGCCTCAAGACAATCTTTGACTAAAAGGGCTAGGTCACTCCTGTTCCTGCAACCGGTTTGAAGGGCGAACATTAGCGGTTGACAATCAGATTCGATCAAAACCATAGGGCAGGATAGTTGAACGGCTAGTTCGATCCCGATGAGGACCCCGTAACCTTCGAGTAAGGTTGGATGGGTGACCGCAGAAATCGATTTGACCACTGCCTGGATGAAGTTACCTCCTTTGTCTCTTGTAACTGCGCTAACTTGTCCTTCTATATTATTCGTAACTCTGGCATCCGTGTTAATTTTTATGAACCCGGATTGGGGAGGTGACCAATGGAGGATCGATGATGGGCTGGAGGACGTATCCTTTGCATTAGCCTTAATGTAGTCATCATAAAAGCTCAATGTCTGGTTCATTATTCGACCGTGATCATCTGGGTTAGGTGCTTCAAAACCTATGAGTTCCTTATTAGAGAATTAAGAAGAGGTGAATAAAAAAAATTGATTTGAGTTTGGTGGGAATAAATCCTATCCATTAATTTGAGTTTGGTGGGAATGAATCCTAGCCATTATTGAGTTTGGTGGGAATGAATCCTAGCCATTGATTGAGTTTG
>SOPF01016828.1:0-11030 GCA_012979155.1 Hypericum perforatum
AAAAAAAAAAAAATCAAACACACAATAGATTATTAATAAATTACTATTAGTCACAAACATGTAATGGACTCCTAGTCTAATTGAAAAAAATGAGACTTAACGATATAGGGTTGACTTAGTAACAAATTACCTTTTACAAAAATAAAGGAACAGATCTTTTGTGGAGCTGCCTGCCTCTTGAGTTCTGTAGTGGCTACCACCTTCTTGTAGGGACAGTTATAAACGGTAACTTCAATAGTGAAAAATTCATGTACTTATCAATCAATATAACAAGTCATTGATTAGAACACCATATTGTTGATAAAAAGCGAGCACCATTGTACTTCTATTGGGAATATCTCTTCTATATAATTTTTTAAAGTTTATAAGAATTGAACCCAATGATTTTTCTAAATCCAGATATCTTGCATCAATAATTTTTAAGTCTACAATCACCTAAACAGTAATATATTACATAGAAAATTAATCTCACATAAGAGATTCCACTTAAGAAATAGATTTTAATGTCCGAATCATGCAGTGAAATTAAAGAGTGCAACCACTCTTGAACTCGTTGAAAATAATATGAAGATATAAAGATACCAATTGATATAAGCTTGGTTTCACTTCTAATCAAATTGGACGTATAAGTAAAAGTTTATTTTACTAAAATTTCACCAAAGTACATCAATGTTATAGATAGAATATATCTAAGCAATGCAAAGATAAATACTATCTACAACAGATACATAAGTGTTACAAAAATAGCCAAACCAAAAACTCCTGGGATTAATTATGAAAAACTAAATACTCTGCTTGACGCATTTCGTTCTGAGCATCCTGCAATTAAAAACTTTGGAAAAAGCGTCGTCTTAGACTTCCTAGGCGACTTAGTCTTCAGTTTTGGCAATGAAGACGTCATGAGAGAGCTGAGATAAGTACACCCTTTGTAAGTCACAATCCTCCCAATTTGGATAGAAATGGTGCGGTCAATTAAACTTTTAGGCACCAAAAACAAACATCATTTCTTCCTGAAGTAAATGGGAATTGTGGTCAACGAAAGGGTCCCAAAATGCATCCGCCTCGTAGCCAAAACTGTCAACCAGTAGAGCATCCGTCCAGCGACATTCTCCGCTGAGGGGCGCCTCCAGGAAGTCAAATGAATCGTCGAACAACAGGTCGTCCAAACTCGGGGTGGCCACCGCGTCGCTGAAGGAGGAACACGGTTGATGATTGGGAGATAGCGGCCGAGATAGGCCTTCGAGTATGTCAGGTGTCTCAGCTACTCTTTTCTGGGTTTCTTGTGACGAAGAAGTTGGACAGTGTAGTGACGTTGACTTTTCATGATCATCATCACAATGTGGTTTGGTATTGGATTCTGATTGCTCGACCCGTTTCTTGAGGTTGGTGTGCCAATGGTTTTTCACCTCGTTGTCGGTTCTCCCAGGTAGTTTCGCAGCAATGGCTGACCACCTGAAAATGAAGAAACATTCATATTTGTTTTTTTTTTTAACTTAGTTGATTGAAGGGTTCTAGGAAAAGAAGAGGCAGTACTTGTTCCCAAGTGACTTGTGCATCCTGATGATGATTTCCTCTTCTTCCTTGGTGTAATCTCCTCTCTTGACATTTGGCCTTAGATAGTTCATCCACCTTAGTCTACAACTTTTCCCACATCTTTGAAGACCTGGATCAATCGCCCAATTAAAACACAGTTATTGGCTTGATCATTTAATTAGATATCAACAAATACATAAATCAATCTATAAAAGAATTATTCACCTGCAAACTTGGGGAGTTGGCGCCAATTCCAACACCCGTAGCGAGTGACATAAGCAATAAGCTTCTTGTCCTCCTCCGGGGTCCAAGTCCCTTTCTTCATCCCATTTTTGTCACAGCAAGGAGTTCGCACCATTTTAGTTAAAATTTGACTTTGTTTTTCTGGAAAACATCCAACCCTTTTCTACGCCTTGGATTATAATTTTATGTGGCTCCAAGTCTTCGAGGGTGAAATTGCTAATAATTTCTTCGTAGCTACGCCTATTTATATCACAGTATCTCGGTCCATGAACGTGATTCACATGAATTTTATAATCACATGAGAAAAAAACAACTACGTACTAGACCCTCCTTGGCATCTTTCTCCTGACTTTTCCCCCTTAAAATAGACAGCAACTTCCGAAACAAACGTATCAACCATATCAAGCAATGAAAATTTGTCAAAACTACGTATTAAAAAATGTTTTAATTTCTAATTAAATAAGAGATCCCAAATTCAATTAATACAAATGTTATTGTGATCAAACACAGAGAAATAAATATTCTGTTCCTCTTTTTTGTTTTGTTTAAATTTACAGTCGTCTTAATCAACGATTGTATATGAAATTGTTTTCACAAAAATACAGAGAAGGTCCGACATTGCCATGAGATTCACCACTAGAAAACTATAGGTCACTTGTCATGGCAAGGCAAGTCCCACGTGGACGTCATTCAAGTCCCACGTGGGCTTCCAGGAAGGACGTCCGTCCTTAATTTAAGGACATTATCACGTGATAAACAAACATAGGCGTTCCCTCAAATCAGGTCCAAGTAAAAAAGGATGCCACGTAAATTAATCGTTCGGAATGGACGTCTCGTCAAAGTCAAGGTCAAAAGACCTACAATGGTTGGCTCAAGTGGTAAGTAGCTTGACGCCGCTTAAGCTGGTCTCGGGTTCGAGTCCTAGTGAATGTAATAAACTCTTGTAAGAAGACTCACTCGTCATAGCCAGGTGTGCGACCCGGTCGACCAACGGATAAACCGTGGTGGCAAACAAAAAAAAAAGTCAAGGTCAAAAGGACAATCCGAACACTCTTCGGAAAGAAAAGATGAAAATTAATCCACCTTACTATCCAATTATAGTGTACATTATGCGTCCTAAATTTCTAACTTATTTATAACCCATTTGTTTTTATGTATTTGACGGTAATATGTCTGAATGGTTTTGTTGTCTTTTTTCATAACTTAAAAGTGAAGAAACTAATTTAGGTACCATGGTTCTATATGTGGTGTAGTAATAGAACAAGTATACTTATCTGAAGAAAAAAATAATTAAAAAGTGGACGCAACTTCACGCTTCTGTTATGTTTCTTCATATAATTTGTATAATAAATGTGATGTAAATCGAAATGAAATGAAAGGATTTTACACTATAAAAATTCGATGGTTTCAAGCTTGTTTGAATTGAATGAACCAAATAAATCAACCTAGACAAATAGCATATGCACGCGGGAATATTTGGTGTGTGTCACGTCTCAATGTGAATCCTTAGAAAGCGTGTAATTGGTCTTAGTCTCCGTTCCCTATTGTCAAGTGGTCAACACAGGAAGGACAATTTTTTAATACGCTATTATGTTATTCATGATTAGTTCAAATATGAAATATCATTAAGAACAAAATTTTTCTCTGATGAATTAAATACAGGTATTTTTATGGCTTGATAAATCAATTTTTTTTACAAAAAGAGTACCTCTATAGTAATCTTTACCTTTCTGAAAAAAAAAGATAAAGTCTATCTTGAGTTAGAATAGAATAATTAGGTTAAAATTTACACCTTATTTTCCAACTAATTACAAATTTACCCCCGCCTTAAAACACTTTTTAAACTAGGTAATAGACTACCACATAAAAATACTAGTCAGGGAGGATGGACACTCGACAACAAGTCACTCGGGCACTCCTAATGTAAGATTCGAATTATAATAAGAAATAGAGAGATATGGTTATGCAATCTACTTTGTTATTTAAAAAATATTATAAAAAAAATTTACTTAAAATAATTTAGGTTGAGTAATTAATTCTCTGAAACAATTCATAGGACACGTATAATAAAATTAAATAAATTATGCTGGAAAAATTATAAATGAACTTGAGGAATCAGCAGTTATGCTAATTTTGTAGTTGAAACATCTCAAATAGGATGGTATAAATAATAATACCTTCCTATCTAATTAAAAAGACTTTAACTTCAAACGTTGCAAATGTAAAAATAAAAAAACTGGGTTGACTAAAAACTATACGTGTTCTTTTACCAACGTGTTAGGCTTTTGCTTCCACGAACTTTTTATATCCGTCAACTTTAGTCAAACCTAACTGACACGGTTTTCGAATAAATCTAATATCAGCGGGTTGACCCAACATTTTTTTAAAAGTAAAATTGTATTAGTCTTGAAAAAAAACTCCAAAAATAATTATATCCAAATAATTAGGACGAAGAAAATTAGATAAGTATTTATTTATCAAGTAGTACCTACTAAATAAACACTATCTAACTACCTTGATCAAAACAGAAATCAAACCAAAGAGTTCTCGAAAACCTCGAAGGTAGCAAATAAGCCCAAAGCAAGCAACCAAATGGAATACCTCCACGGAGAATCCCATGCAGGTGGTCAGTGGTTATACCATCCCGCGGCTTCAACTGACTTTGAACTACTTATTAATTAGCCGTTAAATAAATCAACATAAAAAGAATAATCCACATGATGGCATATGACAGAAAATAATTAACTAAAGTCAACTGTCATTAAAAGTATAATATGTTGGCTTCCGGTTCCCATTTCAATGGTCTTATCTTATACTTATTTTAGCCTTCGTCACATGAAGAAATCGACTGGAGAGGTTCGTGAAACACGACATGCATGCACGGAAGCGTCTTCGCAGGAAAATATAATCCTGTCGGGAAATTATAATGTTGTATTGGTTGACTTTTGACCCAAAAGTCAAAGTCTACAAAATTCAGTTAGCTTAAGGCGAAAGTCTCTATTGGATTTATCTAGAAAGTGACAAGTTGATAATATATGTATTTTATATACAGAATGAATTGTCATGTCACGTTAACAAAATTTTCGATATTAAGTACAATTCACATAGTCTCGACTTGGCTAGTGTAGAATAACCCAAGACTTTTTGTTTTAGTTTTCAGAATTAATGATCAGTGCGACAGTGCACAATTCACATAGGTCAAATTATATATATATATATATGTGTGTGTGTGTGTACCTTTTTAGTTAAAATCACATAAAATGCTGAAATAAAAATCGTACTGACAATGGGCCATCTCATGGGTAAGGCCCGTTACTGATGTCCAACGAATCGGGCTTTTTTTCGAGACGATCTTTGTTTGGCCCAAAGACTTTCGTCTACACTCTACAGCGACGGTTGTGTCGCGGAAAGAGGTTCATCCTTTTACTGAAAAGGTTCACCAAGAAAACAAGAGAAAAATCACATCACAAAAAGATAAAATGATATGGCCCCACCCGAAAGGCAACTGGTTTTTCTTAGCACAAAAGGAAACAGATTCAAATAATACCAAAAAAGTTATAACCACGGTACCAAATTCCGGTACATAGTTCTTTCGTTAAAACAACTTTTGATTATCATCTAGTAAATACACGTAAGTATCAGCTACGTAAACTGATATAGAATGTTTAAATTTACTAAATATTTCGAGGTCAAACATAATATTTTGTAATAATTTAAATTACTAATCATCATCATTTAAATTAAATTACATTCGACTTGAATCAATGGGCTTGATATTTACGCCAACAAATTATACGACCAAGTCCACGCGCTGCTACCTGGTGGAGGCTTCCTTTCAAATACTAAATTTTTGTTTAATCTTCTCTTTAGCTTTGTCACTTTCTTTCCGCTTTTTCTTACACGACAACCTTATGATTAATGTGTTAGTGTCTGAAGCGGATCCGGAAAATGCCGGCCTATTCTTAATGGAGCACACAGTGCAATTCTCCCTTTTTTTAAAGAACCATTTTCCCTCGTTTAGACCGAACCGGTTCACGTATAAAAGCGGCCTCCCACACTCTCTCTCTCTCTCTATCTTCACTTACCAAAACCATAACCACAAACTTATCTGTAATAGCTCGCTATGAAGAAAGTTTCAAGCAAGCTGTTCATCTGCTTCCGGCCCGAACTTCTCGACATTGATATCGATCATCATCATCGTGTTCGTCCCCTCGAGATGGACCCGAAATTAGAGGGAAGCAACTCGTCTTTTCGGGTCCACAAAAGTTCATCTTCAACACCAAATCTCAAGGTAGACCAGGAGGCCAGTACTAGCACCAGCACCATCCATCCTTTGATTTTTCCATCCCCGAAGAAGAACTTATCCCGGGCCATTAAATCCGTTTTCTTCGAAATCATTCCGGTTAGAATTTATACCAATTATTATCAACTTATATTCTAGTATTTATATTTGATCAATCAATGAGCTTATTGTTGAATTACGTTGATTTTTAATGGAAACCAGAGTCGTAGAATTCGAGATCGGAGGAGCCTGAAAAGAGAATCTGATCGATCATCGCGTGGATCATCATCATCATCGGAGGGGTTGACCTCGCCGGAAACAACTTGCTCTTCCTCTCCTTCCTCTTTATGGTCGCCACCTTCGCGCTCCGTCTCAGCTCCCGAGCTCAGAATCCTCGCCGACCGGCACCAAGTATCCACCCCAAGAAGAAGAGACCTTCAGAACGATAATAATAATAATTACGAGAAGACCAAGCCAGAGGATAACCAAAATAAGTTGAGGATATACATGTTGCTTGTGGCTACTCTGATGGCGACGGTGTTCTTGGGGAAGCTCTGCGCGATAATGTTCACGTCGATCTGGTTGTACTTCCTCCTCGGCCGGGGAGCGGCCGTAGTGGGTTCTTGTTCTCGCCGGAAGCAGCATGGGGCGATGAGGTATACTACTCCGGGGAGGTCGGAAGAGTCAACCGGCAAGTACAGAAGAAATAGGGTAGTCATGGAAGGTATATTAGAGAGGAACCACCACCACCGGAGGCAGAGATAACGTGTTACGGTTAAGCTATAATAAGGCATTTGGTATTTTTACCCATCTTCGGAGGCTCGCGTCCGGTGCAACCACAAAAAATAGGTAGTATATAATAATGAATTAAATAGCGAATTAAATTTGTAGTTGGTGCAAAAACCTAAATAATACCAATGCATCCATTTTTTTAGATCTCGTCCAACTTGTTAGATAAAAAAAAAAACCGAATATTATAAAATGAATTATGCAATCACTTGCCGAAGCAACTTAATATCCATGCGAGATATCGATGAAAATATTATTCCATCAATAAAATTTTAATCAAATTTTAATCTTTATAATTAAAATTTTACCAATGTGCCAAACACTTTAGAACACATTTTTCTTGTATGTAAGTGTTTAGAACAAATTGTTAAATATGTTTTGAAAGATATAATTATTATCCAACTAGAATCAGAATTATCAATAAAGTAAGTATCTAATCAACATATGGTTGTAAAAAAACTTATTACCCATGCGGTACACAATTGACTTAAAAGACTATCCAACGGATAACCACTTGTGGAAGCATCTTATTAAATGATAAGAGTCCAAATCTCAACCGTTTGAAACATAAAGTAAATTCATTTAAAATGATATAGTTGGCATTGCTAAAGTTATTATAATATAAAAAAGATTTATATTTTAAAAAAATTTGAATTTTAGCAATAAGTACTTAAATACTCAAATCATACTTTTCTGCATTTAAATCACATAAAAAATTGGCATATAATGTTGTTCAAAAGTAAGATTGATGTGAGTATAGTATTAGTTGTTATAAATATAGCAATAAATATCAAAATTTTCCATTCGAAAAGAAAACTCATAACTAATTCTGTACAGGTGGACGGTGGTAGTTCTTAAACGGTAACTTCAACCTCCCCCTGAAAAGAGTTTTTGCGTAAACCATCAAGTCATTAATAGTACATGAAATTCAAGCTTAATTTTTGCGTTAACCATCAAGTTATTTTATTGGATAAGTCCATTGCCACCATCTTATTAATTTTAATTTTTTTTTCATCTGTTTCCCCTTTTCTTTATCGTGCTCCTTTCTTCACTTGTATGCAAACCCAAAGTGATAATTCGTAACTCTGTTCTAGTGCCCTCTAAAGTGACAAAGTTTTTCTCTCTTTTTTGGTGGAATTTAAAGTGATCAAGTTGGTATTTATATGCAACCGATACACAATTAAAAAAGCTAATTAGTGCTCGCATATTGAAAATTATAAGACAACAATTTAATGCGAAACGGGATTGGCGTGTAAAGTTCAAGCAAAATAACTTTTCAACCTCAAGGATATATGTTAACAATGAGCAGACGTACACCATTGTTTTTTAACCTCTTACTTTTCATATTGGGTCCTTAAAACTATCACAATAATGTTTTTACATTCTTCAACTCAACTCCTCTGGTGAATATAAGTCTTCTAATTGGTTACATCAACTCTCAATAGTTATGGTTACGGTTAAGTAGCATGCCATAATTTATTACATTTTCTTACAAATACAACCAAAACCTAACGATCACATATTAAAATATAATAATCTTAACATATCTTAAATAAAATCAAAATTTGTGCAAACTTCTCTTTAACTTGTTAGGGTTTGATCCTGACTGTCTTAAATTTGATAATGTATTATGTCGCTATGCTAAATATTCTTCTTAAAATAATTAGTTGATAAATTCTTGAAAAAAATTATGCGAACTTAAGAATTACATTTAGTAAATAATATGATAACGGATTTCTGCCTATTTTTTTAATTTTGATGGATCAATTTTTATCTCTTGGAGAAATATAAAAAGCAATATTTAAGAAAAAAACAAATTCCAATACAATTTAATTGTTGGAATTTTTTTAACATATGGAGGTGAAAATTAGTATATCATGAACGTTAAAGATATTTCGGTTTCTTTTAGACAAAAATTAACCCTCCGATAAACTCTATGAGTACAACGAATTTGTGAATATTTGTCGTTAGGATATAATGATATTCTAATATCGTGACCGAATTCAATATTTGTACTACCTTGACCTGACTAGGATCAAGTTAATATAACGAAGTGATGATGTTTTTAACGGAAAAATAAGTACGATGATTTGATGTTATCAAATGAGAACTTTGATCTACTCTTGCACTTCAAAAGTGTGTGTTTATCAACAATAATTTATCCCAAGAATAATCAATTAGTAGCTCTCAGAAAGATCTTGTCCAAACGAATTCGAACAAAGGGTTACAACAACCTATGGCAGGCACACTCGGTGCTTGGTCTCCTGAACCGGCGCCCACCAGGTTCATGTCATTTCACGCCCTGTTGTCTAACGGACACCTGGTGCTCGTCAGGTCCGAGCGGTGTTTCGTACCGGACGCTCTATTAATTTTCCATTTTTCTAGGTCAATTCCATTTTGTTACGGACAATATCTCATGGACTAAACATTATGAAAATATTCAAACAAAATTTAGATTTAGTTTAAGTACCTGATTTTTTTTAAAAAAAATAGAGAAGAACTCACAATCATCGTCTAAAGTTTCTTGTGTGCAAACTTGACCAATATACACTATACATGTCATTACTTAACCAGCACAATTAGTCCCTTAGTCTTCCTTTTTTATATCTTATTTTCGCTCCAGCCACGATAAAAGTTGCAGCACGTGTTACCACGAGTTAATCCCACCACGTAAAAGAAAGAATTAGTTCCAGAAAGTAAAGAAGAAGACATCTGCCTCTTTCTTTCGAATAAAATACCACAGGTGCATCGTCCTTTAAATGGTTCAATTAAGAGAAAAGTAGTGCACCGGTGCGGCAAATCCAACGCCTCACCAACCAACGACACAAAGCACACCATGGGACCGACCAAACATTGAAGTTACTAGAAAACTTTCTTCTTCACTTGGCTCGTGAAATCTTAATTTCCTTCACATGTGATCCTCGAGTTTCGTGGCCAGTGAGGAATATAAAGCCAATCAAATATTCTTAAGACTCTAAATCATTGTATGCTTATTATAAGAAAAATATGAAAAAGAATCTTATTTAGTAATAATCATAAGCTACATATCACGTACAACTCCTTTGGAATGACATTTCCGTGCCTATCGATATGGATGATGATCAATGTATCGTCGCATATCCTAACATTGTTAGGAAAAAGAATATGTTGATGCGATCCCTTCTCCATTAACACACCTGTTGTTTTCGCGGGCCTTAATGGGTCTTGGACAATTACGCTATAATTATTCTTCAGTCTAGCCCGTCAAGAACAGAAATTTAGTCGAGGATGGATTAGAAAGCATGATAACAATAACTCCTCCGAAGACAGCTTACAATTCTATAGTATTATACTCTCCAAAGAGAATCGCTTGTTTAATGGAAATCGCATGTCTCACCAATAGCTTTTTCCCATGTCAAAAGTCCAAAACTGAATTACCCATACCATATGGCCCAAATGGTCCACTGCGGCCCAGCTGGCTTACACCTAATCGTGTTCCGTCATGCAAAGCTCCATCGACAGGAAATGTTAAATTGTCCTTCCTTTCAATCATAGTGTTTCATGTTAGTACGATTAATTATGGAGTCTGATACTAAAAATGATTCGTTCATCAACATTTTATAACATGAGAAGGGCAGGATTGTGAAAGTGGTAAACGTCTTGAATAACAATAAACCTTAGACCGACTTAGTTGGGTATTATAAATATGAGATATGGAAGATATTGAAACCATTGTGAAACGTAACCAAATTACTCAATAAGAACAGACTACTTTGTTTTTCTCTATCTTCCCCTCTCAATTCTACCTCTTCCCCTCTTTTTTTAATCCTAATTCTTGTAACCATGATAGATTGTTACATATCTTAAATCAATGTCAATTAGTTTATCTTATAGAGGTGCTATGAAGAATATTAGTTGGAGTTCATATCATGATTTCCGCTGAGGGCAAATTTGTTACTTTTGGAGCTTAATTGAGATTTGAACCTTGCTTCTACGTGCCAGGATGCGACGGTAGATTCCGTGTTTATTCCCGTGTAATAACGACATATCAAAGCTTACAGCAGTTATAGTTTTGTCTACAACGAAAACATAGGTGACATCTAAACCATTTCTTTTGAAAAAAATATAGAATTGATTTGAGTGAAACGAAATTTGAATTTATTTAATGAACGAAGTTTTAATTTTAAATTTCACAAAAAAAAAA
>SOPF01016832.1:0-10481 GCA_012979155.1 Hypericum perforatum
GATATTTTAAATACCATGAAAGAGTCTTTAGTAATTTATCTCAGTAAATTTGAAAATGGGTAACCGAACTGTCAATCTACTTATCGAATTCAACTAGTTTTTTCAAATTTTTTTTCCTGAAATCTTCTTGTTAGAGGATAATTTTTCTACTAAGATATGAGATTATCTTAGGCAAAAAAATAATAATAATAACAACATTTTATTGCCGATTTTTGAATAATTTGTACCGGTTAGAATGAAGAAAAGAGTTGTTGTATTATCCGAAGATGGGCCACATTTGAAAGCAAAAGCAAAATAGGCCCACAACAATCTCAGGGGCCCACAACGTCATGTCATGCCATCTTCGTTGATACTTCTTATCTGGTTCCAGGTGACCCGGGGTATCTGCTGGTTTTATTCTATACAACTTTGCCAAAGCGGGACCCACCTGACTGACCTTTTACTCATTTTACCTTTCTAATTGTTTCGCTTTCCTTCCTGTTAGCTAGAAACGTGTCCATAGGTAGTTGGTTAACATTTATTGGAATAGTAAAAACCATAGTTTTTAAATCGGCGGTCCGTCCGGTCACCTACTCTACTGGCCAGAAACTCATAGTCAGAACGATCACTTAACGAACCGAGGATTTTTTGGTCCGACCAAAAAATTTGATCGGACTAGACAATCTGATTTGAAAATATTGACTAATTTATTTTTTTTATTTTCGATTCGAGATTAACCGTTCGTATTGATACTTTATTTGGTATATTTTATAAAAAATTGTACAATTATATGTTATTATTAATTTATTACATAAACTTTTTATCTATATAATTATATATATTTCAAAAAAAATTGTTCTACAAAGAATAACTAATGTGTTAGCTTTTTTAGAAAGCCAATGTCTCTTGTTGCTTTGGGACCCAAACCCAAAGAGCGGCACTCGTATTTCTTGGCAAAATATTCATGGCTTGTAAAAATATTTCTGATGTTCTAAATATCTCCGTCATTCTATTCTAATTCATTATCGCATTGGTACTGATCTATTCTTGACAAACTATTTTCAAGCCAGCTCTCATTACCAACTGCAATGTCATGGCTTAGCTACAATCCTTGACTTAAACCACTAAAATCAGACAATAAAAGGCCAATTTATAGCCCAGCTAAAAAATTAGAAATTTTTAAGTCTAACTAAGTGCAACAATCCAAATCGAGAACCTAAAAATATCATTTTCTAGATAAATTCGACAATTATCAATTTCAATTCCACCCAGACCTATCCTTCCCAAATCCATCCATCCACCATCAGCTTGAACTTTCTACCGGTAACCAACCATTCCCTCTCTTTCTTCTTCAAACTTCAGCCACCATTTCCTTCCCCGATCAAAACACCACCCTCGACATTTTTAATTGAACATTAAGATGATGCTTTTATATCATATGGCGAAAGTCTATCCCACATAATTCACGCAATGTTTGGTCCCAATGATCCATGATGAGACAGAAATTCCCATCATCAGGATCTTGGATTATCTTGCATATCCTATGAATTAAACAAAAAGGGAATAAGCCCAAGAAAAATTGTTATACAAAGAACAACTAAATTAACGCAATTGCAAACTAGTGTGTTAGTTTTTTTGAGAAAGCCAATGTCTCTTATTGCTTTTGGACCCAAACCCAAAGAGTGGCACTCGTATTTATTCGGAAAATATTCCTGCCTTGTAAAAATATTTCTGATCTTCTGGATATCCCTGTCATTCCATTCTAATTCATTGTCGAGTTGGTACTGATCCATTCTCGACAAACTCTTTTCACGTTAGCTTGCGTGGTTGGGTTGGTACACTTGGTTCAGCCTAGCCTATGGTTTGGTGAAGTCTTTTGGAATGAAGGCTTTTCTGATTATTTGAGATTTTTTCTGAAATGACTTCTATATTTCCATCACCTAGTATTTCACCTACATCGGTACCATCAAAACTCGGCAGTTTTTGACCTTTTGAAACTCTTTGTACTTAACAACTGTTGATTGCGGTTGTTGTTTACATGTTGTTCAACCTGTCTAAGTAAATATTTGCACAACACGTAAACGACAGTCTAACATTCAAGGTTGACCTTGTCCAGGGTTTGCGTGGTAAAAACATAAAGTGGAGGAGCAGCTTCAGCTTTTCCCATTGCGACCTGTAGATATTATTGGAATCAGATGACAAAAAGACAACACAATGGGAAAAGAGAACAAATGTTGAAAAGTGGCAGATAAGCTGAAACAAACGACACCTTTTTATGTGTAGAACCCCATCAAACTGGAAACATTTCATCTCGATATCAGCTCTTATCTTCATTGGCTACGGGGTCATCCTTCAGTAAGTTTAATATAAATACCTCAAAATTTAAATCCTTGTAAATGTAGCAGATGATATTTTATGTACTATTGAACATATCAAATTCAGTAAATTTGAAAATGGGTAACCGAACTGTCAATCTACTTATCGAATTCAACAAGTTTTGTCAATTTTTTTTTCCTTATATCTTCTTTTTAGAGGAGAATTTTTCTACTAAGATATGAGATTATCTCAGGCAAAAAGAAAAAAACATTTTATTGCTGACGTTGAATGATTTGTACCGGTTAGAATGAAGATAGGCCATACTTAAAAGAAAAAGCAAAAACATGCCCACAACGTCATGTCATTTTCGGCTTCTCTTTGATGCTTCTTATCTCGTACCGGGTGACCCGGGTTATATCCGCTGGTTTTATCCTTTACAAATTTGCCAGTGGGACCCACCTGAATCACTTTTTACTCATTTTGTACCTTTGTGATTGTTTCACTTTCCTGTTAGCTAGAAACGTGCCCATATGTAGTTGGTTAACATTTATTGGAATTGTAAAAGCAAGTGAAGGAAGTAATTTTTGTTATAAATACTAAGAAAGAAAGCTCAGAACTCAAAATTTCCACAACCCTCACATTTCTTAATAATTTTTATAAATCGCATCAACATAAATCAAGGATTGAGCACCTGAATTAACACAACAACAACAATAATAATAATAAAAATAATACTTATTTTACACACATTCTTATTGACCGTATTATCAATACAAAGCGGTGACACCCACATGGGAATCATACGCGTTACATGGCAAACAGCACCAAGTGCCATCTTAACATTTGCTGCATACAAATTCCGCCAATTAAAATTGGCCCAAACCTGACATAATTTTAAGATTACATATCATTACATTACACAAACATAGGGATAGGGATTATATGTAATTTTACATATAAGTAGTCGAGCGCTTCATATTCGCGGCCAAGCTTTTCCACCTGCAAGTATTATCTTAGAAGAAGAAAGCAGACGTTTCGTTGTGGTTGCCCTGAGGAGGTCCCAGGCCGATGCTAGTGTCATCGGCGGCGTTGAGGTCCGGCAGGTATCCACCAACCTCCTCGCCGGCGGCGGCTTGGCCTTGATCGGTGCTGCCGCTGCTTGTGGCTGCTAGCTGTTGGAAATGAACAAGACACAGCACCAGTTTTTTGAGTTAAAAACTTCTGTTGAGGTCAGTTTTATGGGTTAAAGACATGGTTTTTATTTAGTTTTTGGTACCTCTTGTCTCATTTCAAGGTTCTCTTGTGCCAGCTCCGAACTCTGATACGATAGAAAATATGAATTGTTAGTTAAACCCGACAGTGCTCGATTGTGGATATCATAAGCTATGACTAGAAGAACCGACTATCTATATAGCATGTATCTGATTCGATACAATTTATATGGATGAACTTCTTTCGAGATACGATAGAAATATTACTTGTTAGTTAAATTTGACAGTGTTCGATCATTTATATCATAAGCTATGACTAGAAGAACTGACTATACATAGAAATGGAGAAAAATCCTAGCTAAAGTGTCAAATGGAGATCCATAGAAATCAATCAGTAGTGAACATATCAAATTCAGTAAGTTTAATATAAATACCTCAAAATTTAAATCCTTGTAAATGTAGCAGTTGATATTTCATGTACTATTGAACATATCAAATTCAGCAAGTTTGAAAATGGGTAACCGAACTGATATCTTCTTGTTAGAGGAGAATTTTTCTATTAAGATATGAGATTATTTTAGGCAAAAATGGGTAAAATTTTATTGCCGATTTTGAATAATTTGTACCGGTTAGAATGAAGACAAGGAGTTGTTGTCTTATCCGAAGATGGGCCACACTTGAAAGCAAAAGCAAAACAAGCCCACAACAATCTCAGGAGCCCACAACGTCATGTCATCTTCGACTTCTCATTGATACTTCTTATCTCGTTCCAGGTGACCCGGGGTACATGCGCTTGTTTTATTCTATACAACTTTGCCAGAGCGTGACCCACTTGACTCACCTTTTTACTCATTTTTAACCTTTTTAATTGTTTCGCTTTACTGTTAGCTAGAAACGTGCCCATAGGTAGTTGGTTAACATTTATTGGAATTGTAAAATCAAGTGAAGGAAGTAATTTTTGTTATAAATACTAGGAAAGAAAGCTCAGGAAGTCAAAATTTCCACAACCCTCACATTTCTGAATAATTTTTATAAATCGCATCAACATAAATCAAGGATTGAGCACCTGAATAACACAACAACAACAACAATAATAATAATAATACTTATTTTACACACATTTTTATTGACCGTTTAATTTTCCAAAGCGGTGACGCCCACATGGGAATCATACGCGTTACATGGCAAACACCACCAAGTGCCAACTTAACATTTGCTGCATACAAATTCCGCCAATTACAATTGGCCCAAACCTGACATAATTTTAAGATTACATATCATTACATTACATTACACAAACATAGGGATAGGGATTATATGTAAATTTTACATAAAAGTAGTAGAGGGCTTCATATTCGCGGCCAAGCTTTTCCACCTGCAAGTATTATCTTAGAAGAAGAAAGCAGACGTTTCGTTGTGGTTGCCCTGAGGAGGTGCCAGGCCGATGTTAGTGTCATCGGCGGCGTTGAGGTCCGGCCGATACCCACCAACCTCCTCGCCGGCGGCTGCTTGGCCTTGATCGGTGCTGCTGCTGCTTGTGGCTGCTAGCTGTTGGAAATGAACAAGACACAGCACCAGTTTTTTGAGTTAAAAACTTCTGTTGAGGTCAGTTTTATGGGTTAGAGAGAGATGGTTTTTATTTAGTGTTTGGTACCTCCTGTCTCATTTCAAGGTTCTCTTGTGCCAGCTCCGAACTCTGATACGATAGAAAATATGACTTGTTAGTTAAATCCGACAGTGCTCGATCATGGATATCATAAGCTATGACTAGAAGAACTGACTATACATATAGCATGTATCTGATTCGATACAATTTATATGGATGAATTTCGTTCGAGAGAGTGCGGGAAAACTGCAAAATAGCGAATTCCTGACCTATTTTATTACTCTAGGCCAACAACATAGGTTCTTCTGTTACAGGGTTTGGATGCTTAATTGGAGTCCATCATATTAAACACAGGCAAAAGAAGTGTGACATACCTTCTGATGGAGTGTGAATATGGCTTCCGCCATTAGCTTATCCTGCATTACCGCAACCACAATGACTATGATTCTCTCAACATCAACAAATCGCTGCTCTGTCGAAACATTGTTTTGTATCCTCTTCGGAGGGGACAATCAATCCGACAGTGCATCAAACTCAAACTCACTTAAACCCAATCTATGATTATGATAGTAAAGCACGTAGATAAACCATGAGAAAGCAGACCGAAGAATTCACAAGAATTCACAAGAAACTCAAAATCACTTGGCATAAATATCTTTCTGCATACGATCGGTATGAACATGGTGCTCGATCGAACATTTTAGGGTCACTCAGTGAACTAACTAACCTTTCTGATTTTGGCATGCCTCAATATGGAGTACAGATGCTTCTCCAGTTGTACAATCTGTGCCATGTTCAGTTGTTCTAGATTTTTCTCCTCCAGGTGCCTGCACAATCTCCACATTACAATAATGAGTCCTCTATTTCCTATAAGTTTCAAACGGGCAGCAATCCTAAAACCAAGAGTCTCTAAGCTACATATGCTAAATAAGTATTATATTAACTTTAGCACATGAATAGTCCGAATTTGTTACCTGGGCAGTATTTGCAGAAGGTCGATAGCTCTATGCTCTGGTTGTTTCTGCAAAAAAATCAAGACCTTATGAATTGTGGTTTTCCGACAAACACTTCCACAGAGATCTGACGATCTAGTTGCAGAAAACCTCATAAACTAGAAACTGATGAACATACAGGTGCACGAAATTGATGACATGGCTCTGCAAATGATATGATTAGCAACATAATTTCTCACAACATTAAGAGGGTTGGTTTAAAATCAGGATTTATCAGATAATTTCTCCTAGCTTTGTCATTCATTATGTGCAACCCACACAAGTAGTAAGGAGATGATGATTGACCTTGGTCCCATCCACATTGTTTGAAACTGCGGCTTCTGCATCTCTGTGGGCAAGATAACGCTCATGGACTTGTCTCAGACTGCGAAACGGGAAATATAACAGCTAGTGAGTACTTGATGTTGAGAAACTTCAGAATGTATTTGGCTGTTATTTAGGTGCAAAACCTGTCTTGTACAAACTATTTCTACTCGTGTACACCTTTGTTTATTTTTTCGCCTATTACATACAATATCACTTCCCGTATAAATTAATTTTCCCTCCTGGTTGGCTATGTGGATTTTGAAATACATAAATGAACTTTATGCTGATCTCAACACTCTCTGGAAAATATTTATCGAGTTTAAATTTGCACACGTTTTCTTTTAGTCAATATGCGATGAAACAAGCTCGTATGAGGACAATAGCAGGCACATAATCAATCCGTTTTGGTATCATATTAAAATTTTCATATTCAGCAATATTTTCATACTTGTAAAGAAGTTCATCATTCTTGCAATGCGTGCATGCATGAAGCAAACAAAAGATTAGCAAATCTATCTTAACACACAAATCTTAATACAATAATAAGTATGTAATTTTTTTTCCACTTGTAAACAAGTCTATTACATTCAAAATTGGAGGTATGGTAATTTCAACATATCTCGAGAAACGAATTTCATAAAATCGAAGTTTGTAGATTGAGACATAATCATCATGCAGTGACATGGGTCTTACGAGTAACGACAGACCACAAAATCAAGTTGCTATGATACCATTATCAATATACATCTAATCCAAAATCTTAAAACAATATGTTTATCTAATCCAAAATCTTAAAACAATATGTTTATCGATTGCACACTTATAACTAAGTCTACTATAATTGATCTTACTAGTGATGTGGTAATGTCAACACGTTCTTTTACTCATCATGTTTGAGTTTGTAAGGGTTTTGACCTCGTCAAACCTGACTTGCTATTATTGAGATTACATCATCTTTAATTCTGAGTGTGGTAGGTTTGTTTATAAATATTGAAAATTCATGTCTTAAGGTTTTGCGTAGTATGAGAAAAATTATATCTGGAATTTGAAGCAATTTATCTTGTGAGACCCGTAGCTCATTGTTGTTTCCCACTCTCATGTTATGGTACATTGGCAAAGTAGAAAACTCGGGTAAACTTTACCTCGAGGGGCTTCATTTGGAGAAGTGTGTTGGAATTACCACATTGATAGTTGCGAGTATGATTAGTTTGTGAAAGTTTTACTTAATCATTACCTTAAGATTTTGAATATGATATCAAAATTATTAACTAGCATGAAGTTGTGAGTAATAATGGGGAAAAAAATCAACATGTTAAAATTTGTATATTTCATCAATAAATTCACCACATTCATAATACCTTTATGTTGATCTCAACGCAATTTCATATGATATCTATGGAACACTTTTAAAAATGAGTAGCAAAGTCATTTTGGTGTGTTATAGTAATTCATTCACAAATGACTCCAAAATAATATTTTACTAAATTCACTTCTAAATGAAATGCATATTGTACCTATTTGAAACTAAAAATGGATCAAGCAATATTTTTTTCTCTCTCTCCAATAAGTTCCCTCTAACAAAGTTCATCGTGTAGAAATATGCACAAATTTTTACTTTACTAACATGTCATGACATTTGAGTGAATAAAAATATGTCTCATACAAACAATAAATTCTAATATCATGTAGAAATTTTCATATCTTACCATAGGCGATGAGTATATAAATATTTCATTTTAATAAATTAGTTTCAAATGAAATTGCAAAGGTTCATATTCTACTCATAATTAATAATGTGGTAATCTCAACTAACTAAAGAATAGGTTGCATTGAAATAGCTCAAGTTGAGATTTAAGGAAACTAATTTTGAGTTATTAGCTTCTTAATTAGGATCTCTTAATCAAAGTTCTTGTGGTTTGGATGTACTACTCATGAAAATTGAACGCTATATTGACGTAGGTGGCTAAAAAACAAACCATGTTAAATAAGAAGGTAATTGGTGAATAAGTTGGTTGAAGATCTACCTCTTTCCTACCTCCATGGCATGCAATTCTAGCAAAATTGTCTTATAGTTTCCTTCAGTATTCATCTTACTTGGTAAGTGACCTTTATAGTTGTAGGAAACGCTACTTTTTTTTGGGTTGCATTAAGATGAAAATGATGTATATTGCCACCTAATAAAAATATATTCAACAATCTCCTAGCATTGTCGTATGCTCTAAAAATGAAAGATGTATATGTGGAAACACCACAGTGACCCACACTAGTCAAATTGATTTGCTCGCATGACATAATATTGCATCTATGTATTGATGAAAATTTATGGTTTAATTTTTTGCAGGTGTAATAGTGGTGAAACAAATTATATCGGAATAACAATAAACAGTGACCCATCCAAAAGGATAATAATCTTGGCCTAATGACTAGTAATATGATTCTAAATGCGACCTCTCGTAAGCATAGTTCTCCAAATAGGATCATTTGTAGAAGTACTTCCCCTTGTTATAACGTATTGTTGTACTATGCATTACATTAGGTTCAATATAGAACTCTGTTTTGCTCCCTGGTTCCCCTGTTATATGATTCTGTATTGTATTGTACTGTATTATTGATGAATTTTAAACTTAGCCGGTTTAGTGTAAACTTTGGATGTTCAAACTATTTTGGCTTTTTTTCTCTCCAAACAAAGGTTTTTAAATTTTTGTAAGGGATGAAAATTGATTCACCGATCCTTAAAAATAAGATAAGATCCGTTATCATTCTTCTCACCAAATGTCGGTACCGCAACGTAATATATTGCGTTCCTTGCAACAATTCCGTAAAATTTAGTCCAAGTGGTAAAAAGGTAGAAATACAAAATAGGACTCTGATTAGTATTTAGAACTAAGAATTTATCAAAAGAGTTCCTTGCAATAAAATGAAAATCTCTAACATGCGAGTGCGCCTAAAGCTGAAGTCCTGTATGTTGGATCTACGACATTCATCTTTGATGGTTCTTAAATTGTCATCATAAGTAAGGTAATATTTAATGGAGTTTCCATTAAAATGGCTATTTAAAAGTCATTTATATTTCTTTTCCGAAGTTTAAGGTGTTGATGTCTAGGCTCACAGTAGGGTATGATACGAGTCTTATGAACTCATGCTCATCTGTACCCTTTTACTCTGTTTATAATCTACAATATTGATTCTAAAATTAGAGATATAATTCAAATTTTCTTTATTGTGATATTCAAATATTTCACGATAGGGCATAACACATAAGAGTTAACTTTTTAAAAAATTTGTTGATGTACTTAGAACTTGCAAGAAAAAACATTGTATCGTTTAGTTTAAATTTACAAGACAAAGTAAAACGTTGACGGGTGAGACTCTACATACCTTGTAATAGACCCTAAACATATGAATCTTATGGTGGAACTTTTATAGGATTTTGAGAATAGAATATGGGCCCAACAAGGTCCACGAGATACTAACTATATTCATCCCAATGTGTCAAGATGGACTATATTAGTAGTGCACAATTAGAAAACAGAGTATGTGAAATTAAGATCTTCAGCGAATGCAAGCTCAAAAATCCATTTTATATTGTTTGTATAGCTTAGATACTTACTACAAAAGTCGATTTTAATGTTTCAATAAAACCTAATTCATGGAATGAGTTGCAAGTCTAAAATCTTTCCTAAATCGTTTTCCAAATTGTAACAACCCCCACAAGGATCTAATTCAAACATTTTTTCCCTGTAAACAAGCAGATAACGTCAATTTCATTATTTTGCTTTTACACATCATCAACTTATGCTGAAGAATGCCTCAAAAATCTAGAAATTTTTATTCTATAAGGATTTCATTTTAGATTTGATTTAGGAGGTAGATAAGGTTGCTCTAAGATAAACTTCCTGCGGTCTAGAAACTTGTCAATAAAGATCTCTCGTGAATGTAGGTAATTTATCCAACCACGTGAATCTCTTGTGTTTATTGCATTAGAATAGAGGTAATTTTTTGCACATTGATAGGTTGATTTCCTAACAAAATGATATTAAGAGATTTTAG
>SOPF01016838.1:0-49695 GCA_012979155.1 Hypericum perforatum
AATAATAATAATAATAATAATAATAATAATAATCATATAACTCCATCTTTATCTCCAACTAAAGTTAGTTGTAATGATACCTAAAATTAATTTTAAAAAATAGATGGATTTCATATAGAGAAATCCTAAAAATTTATCAAAAATTCTCACTAGGTTAAAACCACTCGATCTTTATCATACTTATCAGTTAGATTGAATATGGAGGGGTCTTCGTTCCGAACTATTTAGAGTGAAGGACACGCAAAGATTTTTTGCAAAAAATGTAAAATATCAAGTAGACTAGTATCGTAAACAGAGGAATTGACATTGTCGCAAACAATGAAAAAAGTACACTAACCAATATAACATTACGCAACATGTCGACATCAAGGGAGGTGTAATGGAGTGAGTTCATTGACCCAACTTTTTGTTTGATAATTATGTATATTTTTAATGTATGTTCCTATAAAATTAGAATTTGACTCTACTAAAAATTAATTAATTTATAAAATTAAATCAAATCTTAAAAATATAAATTTTTTTTATCTCACTCTCCCAATTTTTATGGTTCTGCCCCCGCACATCGGTATCACATAACATACCATACTAGGGGATGAATTAGGTACGAATGAAGATTATTCAAAATCGTATGAAATAAAAGACGAACCGCACTGACATATTTTATTCTTTAATATTGTTATTTCGAATATGTCAATATTGACATATATAATTATTTTCCAAAAACACGAAAACTTGACACAAAACAAAATAGTATGTCAATATGACACACAAAACATACCAATGGTGGCGTACAAAACATGACAATGTTGACGTACAAAATATGTCAATATGATCCCTCATTTTATGTCCTATATTTTTTTATCTAAAAAAATTCACAAAAAATTTACAAATTCTAATATTGATATACAAAATATTTTAATATAACAAATAAAATATGTCAATGTTCAAAAACAAAATATGCCAGCACGACTAATGTTCATTCTGTAAATAATGTATCATCTCTTTAGTTAGCGAAAACAAGCTTTTCATTAACTTTGACGACTTTACTAGGTTTGCGGTAAAAATTAGTCCTTTGATCTCTTACTACAAGCCATTCGTAAACAAATGAAATGTAAATAATGTATTAATCATCATATATCATGTATAAAATGTACCACATTTTGTTGCCACAATTCCATATAATTAAATTAGAAAACAAAACATGGGATCGAATTTGGTTTTGGAATTCCATTTCCAGGATTGTCCTACTTTTTGGGAATCAAATCTTTTCATCATAATTATTCGAATAACTGTATCATAATTATGCGAACCATTTTATTATAATTGGGTGAGCGTGTTTCACAACGTGTTCTAAGACGAATCATTTTATCATAATTCGACAAACTATTAAGGATCATTGTTGACAAACCATTTTATCGTAACTACACGAACCATTGTATTAATTGAGCAACCCAATATATCATAACTAAATATTTTATCGTGCAAAACTGAATCTAACTCTCTAAAATACAAAATACAAATTTTTGCATCAATTCCAAGTCCTATAATGCGGTATGATCCATAAGACCATCCGCATTGGTGCCCCGCTACAGTGCGCGCCCTAGGCGCCACGTTAGCCGCGCCCCTGCTCTCAGTTTTCAGCTCACAGTGGTGCCCCTGCTACAGTGCCACGCCCTGGGCGCCACGTCAGCTTTTTTCTCAGCTCAGCGTTTTTAAAATAAATTTGAACCACAAATTGTTTACATCAAATTTGGACCACACACATTTTTTTTCATTCGAAAAGTCCCGTTATTTGGATTCAAAAAATTGTATAAAATTAACAAAAATTATAAAAAAAATTTAATTGCACAAAAAAGTCAAAAAAATTAAAAGGAATTGTTAGAATTTTTTTTTCCAAATTTTTCCAAATTTTTATATTTTTTTCTGATTTTTTTTAAAAAATAAAATATTACCCCGGACGACGTGGCCCAGTCAGAAGGGACCACGTTGTCTGGGGCGAGATACCCCTGTCGGGCGAGGTGTGCCCTGTTGACACGCGCGGGCGCCACGAGGTTTCCTCGCGCCCAATCCTGGGCCGTCACGTGGCGCGCCCGGGGCGCGAGGTCACCCCGCTACGGGTGGTCTAAGCAAATACTCAACGGGCCAATTTTTCGTTTCCAAGTCGATCTCTCTCCTCCCCAGCTCCGATCTCCTGAAAACCTGAGAGAGAGAGAGAGAGAGAGAGAGAGAGAGAGAGAGAGAGAGAGAGAGAGAGAGAGAGAGAGAGCCATTAAAAAAAGCCCCCCGCCCGCCCGTCTTCCCCTTCCCCACCAGATCTTCCACAACTGCTTCACAAAACCCTGCTCCTCCCTCTCCCTTGCCAATTCCTTGGTCCTTTTCCCTCTCTATGATTCGTCTCTCTCTCTCTAGGGTTTCGAACCGCGGCTCGCAAGTTTAACGGAAAAAGGTAGAGAAGATTAGGTCGCGGAGAAGGGGGAATTCGCGTGTTTCAGGCAAGTCTGTTATCTCTTATTCGTGCCTTTAACGAGGACCTGTACGTTGACTAGGAATTTGGCGCTAATGTGAGGAAGGTGGAAGTGCAATTGTTTCATTTCCCCCTTTTGCGATTCGGCAATGGATTTTGGCTAGGATTTTCGTTTGGGGTATTTCGCAATCCATGGATGAATTGATTTTTCCAAGGGTCCCTACTTTGTTGGAAGTGTAATTGCTAGCTCCCTAGCTGACGGTTACTGGAGAGTGGTGCAACTTCTGTTTTGTTTGTTGGGTAATAAGAATAAGAATAAGAATGATAACGATAATAATTATATTTCTGTTTATGTTTCTTTTTTGTGTATTTAGCTGGTGCTTTTCTGGGTGGAACTGAAGTTGTGTTGGATGATCCTGTTACCACATTCGAGCTATGGCGTCGGGTATGCTGACAGGAGAGCGACGGTAATTGTTTTCTTTCGTTTGTTTCTTCCGATTGTTTAGTTGTGCTGGATGTATTTGAAGTAGTCTAAGATGTTCTTTACTCTAGGTTTATATTTTTGCATATATATCATTGTACTGAAGATGATCACCAGTAACTTCTTTATCATTCTGTTTCCTGCATTGGGGCAGTAAAGGAATCATTTCCAACTCGCTCAATTTGTTAATGTGTCGGAAGACAACAGTCTTTCCTGTGATAGTGGAGTGGCTTCTGTGTTATGTTGACATTAAGATTAGTAGTCGGTGTTAGTAAGTTGGATGAAGTTTGGCTCTAACCTGAAGAGACACCAGAAGAGGGAAACAGGAAGAAATAGTTGTGCAGTTGCCACCAAAAGAAAACTTTGACCACAATGGTTTGAGATTTGGATTGATCGTGTGTGACAGTTGTATAGGCGTTCGACGACAATGAGCTTAGTAAAATTCAGATAGAAATTTGTGTGTTTTGGTGCAGGTGGGCTTCCTCAAGAAGAGGTGGCATGGCGGTCTTGGGCAAGGTAGCTGTCCCTAAGCCTATAAACTTACCCAGCCAGAGGTAGCTATTTCACTAAATCGGCTGCTCATCTCTGTTTTATGGTGATTTATTCCTTGCTCATTAGATTTTACCTATTATTTGTGCTGTTCAAGGTTAGAAAACCATGGACAGGACCGAGATGTTAAAATCGTGCCCAAGTACGTAACTTTTTTCAGAACAGTCTTTTCTTTGACCTGGTTTGAGATATGCAGATTCTATTCATGGTCATAAACTAGTTATCGAAACTTCAATGAATTTCCCTGCATATCGCAGGGGCACCCTCGGTTGGGGAAGTAAACCATCCTCATCTACATCTAATGCATGGGGCACATCTGTCCAGTCTCCAAATACTGATTGCAGTACTGGTTCAGCAAGCCATTTGGGGGTACGTCCTTCATCTGGTGGCAGTGGCACTAGACCATCATCTGCCGGGAGTGACATAACTCAGGGTAGTGCAAGTGCGTGGGGTCCAAATTCGAGACCTTCTTCAGCTTCTGGATCATTGGCATCAAATCAGCAACCTCTTATTTCTCTGCGTCCGCAAAGTGCAGAAACCAGACTAGGCAGCTCGCAGTTATCCCGGTTTTCTGATTCTGTCCAGAGGTAGTTCTTACTCTATTGGGCTCTGCTTCTCTATGGTCTGGTGATTTATTCCTTGCTCATCGGATTTTCCCTCTGATTTGTAATGTTCAAGACTAGAAAGCCATGGCCAGGAACGAGATGTTGATACAGAGCCCAAGTACGGAACTTGTACCGGAAAACTCTTTTCTTTGACCTGGATTGAGATTCTGAATCGATTCATGGTCATAAACTGGTTACCAAACCTTTTGGCTTGAAATTTCTCTCAATTTCCCTGCATGTTACAGGGGCACCCTTAGGCTGGGCAGTAAACCATCTTCTTCTACATCCAGCGCATGGGGCACATCTATTCAGTCTCTAAACACTAATGGCAGAACTGGTTCACCTAGCCATTTGGCCTGTGCGTCCTCTGGCAGCAGTGGCACTAGACCATCAACTGCCTTGAGTGACATAATTCATGAGCATAGTGCGAGTGACTGGGATCCAAGTTCAAGACCGTCAGCTTCTGGATCATTGACATCAAATCAGCAATCTCTTATTTCTCTGCGTCCACATGGTTCAGAAACCAGACTAGGTAGCTCGCAGTCATCCCGGTTTTCTGAATCTCTAGCTGTTCCTAAGCCTATAAACTTACCCAGCCAGAGGTAGTTATTCACTAACCGGGCTGTTCTTCTCTATGGTATGGTGATATATTCCTCGCCCATTAAATTTTACCTTTGGTTTGTGTTTTTCAAGATTAGAAAGGCATGGCCAGCACCGAGATGTGGAAATTTTTCCCAAGTAAGTATCTTCAGCAGAAATTCTTTTTTTATGACCTGTACTGAGACATGCTGATTTCATTTATGGTCAGAAACTAGTTGCCAAAACATTTGGATTGAAATTTCTCTCAATTTCCCTGCATGTACAAGGGGCACCTTAAGGCTGGGCAGTAAACCATCTTCTTCTACATCCAGTGCATGGGGTACATCTATTCAGTCTCTAAATACTGACGGCAGAACTGGTTCACCTAGCCATTTGGCCCATGCTTCTTCTGGCGGCAGTGGTGCTAGACTATCTACTGCTGAGAGTGGCATAATTCGTGAGCATAGTGCAAGTGCATGGGATCCAAGTTCTAGACCTTCAGCTTCTGGATCATTGACATCAAATCAGCAATCTCTTATTTCTCTGCATCCGCACGGTTCAGAAACCAGACTAGGTAGTTCGCAGTCATCCCGGTTTTCTGAACCTCTAGCTGTTCCTAAGCCTATAAACTTACCCAGCCAGAGGTAGTTATTCCTCTAACCGGGCTGCTCTTCTCTATGGTATGGTAATTTATTCTTTGCTCATTAAATTTTACCTCTGATTTGTGTTTTTCAAGATTCGAAAGGCATGGCCAGCACCGAGATGTGGAAAATCCCAAGTAAGTAACTTTACCAGAAAAATCGTTCTTGTGACCTGGACTGCAATATACTAATTTCATTTATTATGATAAATTATTAGCCAAAACTTTGGATTGGAATTTCTCTCAATTTCTCTGCATGTAACAGGGGCACCCTTAGGCTGGGCAGTAAACCATCTTCTTCTACATCCAGTGCATGGGGCATATTTATTCAGTCTCTAGATACTGATGGCAGAACTGGTTCACCTGGCCATTTGGCCTGGGCTTTCTCTGGCAGCAGTGGCGCTAGACCATCAACTGACATAGTTCATGAGCATAGTGCAAGTGCATGGGATCCAAGTTCTAGACCTTCAGCTTCCGGATTATTGACATCAAATCAGCAATCTCTTATTTCTCTGCGTCCACACAGTTCAGAAACCAGACTAGGTGGCTCACAGTCATCCCGGTTTTCTGAACCTCTAGCTGTTCCTAAGCCTTTAAACTTACCCAGCCAGAGGTAGTTATTTCCCTTATCGGCTGTTCTTCTCTATGATATGGTGATTTATTCCTCTCATCAAATTTTCTCCCTGATTTTTGTTTTTCAAGATTAGAAAGGCATGGCCAGCACCGAGATGTGGAAATTTTGTCCAAGTAAGAAACTTTACCAGATAAGTCTTTTTTATGATGGACTTGAGATATGCTGATTTCATTTATTGTCATAAACTATTTGCCAACACTTGTGGCCTGCATTTCACAGGGCCACCCTGTGTTGGGGCAGTAAACCATCTTCTTCTACATCTAGTGCATGGAGCACATCTGTTCAATCTCCTAATGCTGACGGTTGTATTGGCTCACAAAGCAATTTGGAGGCACGCCCTTCATCTGGTGGCAGTGGCACTAGGCCATCATCTGCCGTGAGTGACATAACTCACGATCATAATGCAAGTGCATCGGGTCCAAGTTCAAGACCTTCTTCAGCTTCTGGATCATTGGGATCAAATCAGCAACCTCTCATTTCTCTGCGTCCACGCAGTGCTGAAACCAGACTAGGTAGCTCACAGTTATCCCGGATTGCTGAAGCTGTTTCTGATAACACAACAGCCTGGGGTGCTGGGTCAGCTGATAAGTTGGTATGGTTCTAACTTAACATTTTGGTTAACAGGGAACCATTTTGAGCAACAAGTGTTGTTATTTCCCTATGATTGAATTAACACATATTTGTACATGTCCTGTTAGAATAAACATTAGTTTTCAGCGGGGATAGTTTTTTATTAGTGGATCTGTAGTAATTGAATTGATTGTTGGTAGGACATGATTATGATATGGTTCAGATCTGTAGTAATTGTGCCAATTTAATGTCCAATTATGTAGGAAAGCTATTAAGTCGTTGAAACTATTTTGACCATCTTTTTGCTTGTTGATGTGGCAGGCAGATTTACAACTCAAATATAGTTTCATCTCAGATGGCTTGTATTCTTCTGATCTTGTTATATGGTTTTGCATCCTTATGTCGCCCTGCATCCAGTGGAATTTTTCAATTAAATTATATGGTTTTAGGGGGTGGCACAACTAAATTTGTAAGAGATAATAACTATATCAAGATTATGGTTATACAATGTTGATAGCCTGAATTTCTTTACATTCTAGCCTGATGTTGATATCATCCATCAGACATCTTTGTTTTCCTTTGCTATCTGCTTTTGCTGTTTCTTAAAGGCTTTAAGTATGACAATTTTACATCGGCTTTTATATCCTTCAAGTAATATTTGTTTCATTTTCAGGGGACCAAATCATCTAAGAGTGACAGGTTTCCTCTGTCTTCCGGAGACTTTCCAACTCTTGGTTTAGATAATGAAAGTTGTGGAAGAAACATCGAGAATCAAGGTTAAGTGCTATCTGAATCCCAAGAGAAAATTTGATTGTTCTTTGTATCATTGACCAGATAGTATTTTCTTGACAATAATAAAACCAATAAATATGTTTGTGGTGAACTTCTGCTCCAGTGCTATCTATTTTAGGAGATCATATTTGTATTGCTTAATTGAATGCCTGCTTGATAGCCTATTAAGTTAACTCCAAGACTGGGCTTAATTTGATGGATCATCTTTAAGATGGCACTATACTCTATCTTAATGTAATCTGTCTGAGAAAAAGAACCACCATTTTCTACCACTCTTCCTTTTCCTGCTTAACATCGTTATTTTGCCGCAGATCTTGGCCCTCAAGGTCGTCCTGGCTCATCTTCTGGTGGTGGACCACCCAGAAAAAGGGATTTTGGGAACTCTGTAGGTCTGTATTCGCATTACACACCCTTTAAATTGGAGCCTCGCATTACACACCCCTTAAAATTGGAGCCTCACATTACACACCCCTTAAAATTGGAGCCTCACTTTAATATATTTTTCTCCTATGTGCCATGCTTCTCACAATTCTGTCCTTTCAGGCGATTTCCCTTTTCATGGAAATGCGAGAGGTGGAAATTCAAATTCTTGGAGAAGGGAAACCCAACCTTATGACGACAATGGAGCCAGTCCCAGAATTGATAAGTGGCATGCAGAACCACAACCGTATAATAAATCCAGTCTTCCACCACAGCATTATGATGCTTGGCATGGTCCTCCTGTTAACAATCATCAGGGTGGTGTTTGGTATGGAGGACATCCGGGAGGACCCCCATTTGGACCTGGGGGCTTTCCGATGGAACCATTCCCTTACTACCGGCCACAACTCATCCCTCCCATTCTTGCAAATCCGCTAGCGGTTTCTGGAGGAGGGTCTGGACTCAGGGGACCCCGACCCAACAATGGAGATTTTATTGGGCCTCACATGCACGATGCTTTTGTTCGGCCTGGCATGACTTTGAGGCCTGGATTTTACCCTGGACCAGTTCCTTGTGATGGTTATTATGGTCCTCCCATGCGCAACGCAAATCCTAATGAACAAGAAATTTCATCCATGGGAATGACCGTGGGCCCTTCTTCTTACAACTTGTTTTCAGGTCCAAATGCTCCTGATATGGGCAATTCTAACATATTAAGTGGGTATGCTCCAAGCAGTGAGGCAATGGTTCTGGAACATATCGAAACTGGACGCAGTCATGAGGCTCGAGCTCATGATGCTCACAAAGCTCGAACTCACGATGCTCGCGTTCGTGGTGGCCAGCCTAAAGTTCTTTTGAAGCAATATGATTGCTGGGAAGACCGAGATGAGCAACAGAAGCGGGAGAACATCAACTCTTATTCTTTACGCCCTGCTGAGGATGACTGGCAAAGGAACTCTTCCAGTGAGAGAAGCTGGAATGTGGATCATAAGAGGGATGGGGAGGCAGATGGTCGAAAAGTGACACATGGCGGAGTAGCTCCATGGGAATTGAATGAACAAAGGATGCTGCCTGTGAAAATCAAATCTCCGGCAAGCCTCAGAAACTTGAAAGGAGATGTCAATTCTTTCAGGAGATTGGATGATGAAGAACTTGGCACTCCTGAACTGCCTGAAGTCTTGGCAGCTCCAAGAAATCCTATTAGTCTCATGCAGAAAATAGAAGGGATAAATGCAAAGGTTCGAGTGACTGATGGATTGCAAGATGTTCCGATTGTTTCTGGATGGGAGGAGCAGCAGAATAATCTGGAAGTTGGTGAGTCCAAGACAAATACTCATGGAAAGGGAGCTGACAGTGGTTTGATATCTCATGAAACTCACAAGAACCATATTCCTCCTGGAGATAGAACTGGTGAGTCTGCAGTTACCAGTGGACCAGCCATATTCAGGTTGGTGTTTACCAGATCCCTTCTGTTGTCAATAACGGTGGTTCATTGTTGGGAAATTGGCTAAAATGCAGTTTCACAGGAAATCCAATCAAAGCATGCATGATAGAGCTGGTATTCATAGGCTTAGTACCAAAGAGGCTGATGGACGGCATGAAAGATCTCGGGTTACTTACTTGGCAGCTGGATCCATGGTAGACATCGGAAATTCGGTTACGCATGGTCAAGACCACACAACTGCTGAAGCCGGTACAGAGAATGTTGATAGCTCTCGAGATAATGTTGAGGGAGAACTTCCACCGCCTGCAGCTGATCTAAGTAATGCCCAGTTGCAGGTAATATTGTTTTTGACATCCATTTCTTTGACTATGCAATAATCTTGTCTAACCAGCTATCTATAATCAGCGTGCAACAATGCTTGCGCTTGCCAAGCAACGACTTCAACAACGAGAGAAGGAAGAGGAAGAGAGAGCAAGAGATCAGAAAGCCAAGGCTCTGGCAAAATTGGAAGAACTGAACAGGCGCACACGAGGGGAGGATTCAGCTCATAAGCTGGAAAATACTTGTTGGACCACTGATCAGAATGAGCAAGAAGAAAGATTGTGTAGTATTCAAACAGCGGTGGTAGCTGGTACTGCTAGAGCATCTGGCTCTGATTTTTTGGACCTGAAACCTACTTCAGTTGTGCTAGATGGCGAAATCAATCCAAATAGAGTGGAAAAATCCTCTCGTTCATCCACTGAGGATTTGTTGGAGACACCAAAGATGGTCGGGAAGGAATCTGTTTCAGTCCAAGAACAGGCGAAGAATTTGCATGTTAAAAGTGATGATTCACACCATGTTGATGGTCCACATATTTATGACAAGGGTGTGCCTCAGCAGAAAGTGAGCAACAATGTGCAAAACCAGAATATGCTCTGGGAGAAAAAATCAGTGGATAAATTGGAATTTTCTCCTGTCGCAAAGAATACAACAGTTTATTTTGGTGGTGTAGCTGTTGAAATTTCTTCATGTGGTGCAACAAGTTCACTCATCAGCACAGCTCTTGTGACAGAGACCTTGCAAGAACATAAAACGAAGAGCTGGGGTGGAAAGAACGACATAAAGTTGGATGAGACATCAGCGAATCTGGCATCTGCATCGATGGTATCAGAAGATAAAAGCAAATTGTCTGACACGACTGCTCAAGAAACTGTATTAGAAAGTGCTCAATTAAGGACCCTTAAAGATGCTGTGAATATTCCCTCAGTGCAACCTAAAACTGGTTCCAAGAATGCAAATAAGCCCTTGGAGCAGTGTGCATCATCACCAAACAAAGAATCTCATGGCAGGGTTAATAATCAGTGGAAATCTCTGCATTCGAATAGGACATCGAGGAATCCCACAGCTACTAGATCAATTGAGAAGTTTCATGGTACTGATTCTGTTGTTTGGGCACCTGTTCGCCCTCAGAATAAAGCAGAAGTTTCCGACAAAGTTGGTCAAAGGAATATTGTTGATGATGCAAGTCCATCGATTAAGAGTAATCAGCAGGTACAACATAGTCAAAGAAACAAGCAAATAGAAATGGAGAGAGACATTCCAAATCAAGTGTCAAAAGAATTAGTGCATAGCATTCGCCCAGCTGCAGTTCCTCTGATCAATCAGGCTTCACAGGATGTGAAGGTTCGGAAATCCTATTCACCAAAAGAAGATAATTTGGCAACTTCTAGAAAGGTGGTTTCGTCGATGGAGTCTAAAAATGGGGATGGTAAGCAGTCTAAACCTGGAAAAACATTTGGACCATGGTGTAAAAGGGGTAATGTAGAATCAACAGGGTCTTTCCATTTGAACGATGGCAAGAATCTTCTCAAGTTAACTGAGCGTCCTGAACCCCAGGGGTTGATTCCAGTGAAAGAACCACAATCAGTTGATGAATGGAATACTTCTGATGATTGGAACACACCTGAAACTCCTTTTGCTCCAGCCCCTGCTCTTGTTGTAAAGGTTTCAAGGGGAACAACAGCCAAAGGGAAGAGGCAACCATTTAGAGGTCATAAAGGTGCAGGACACACTTGTGATTCTGATGATAAGAGAATTAATTGCGGGGACAGAGGAAAAGGGTCTAGCCCATCTCCAGCCGTTGCATTGCATCAAGTGGAGTCAACTGCAACTTCAAAAGAAAGGGGTGTTGTTGGAGATCAAACAATATCTCATTGGCAGCCCAAGTCTCATGTTCTGGTCACTAATCACCAAGGAAGCATGTCACGTGGCACTCAAAATGTAGTTAATGAAATGAGCCGGCCTGGTGGAAAGGATTCCATTCAGCTGCCCCCCCAATCAGAATCTGAGAATACTGCGACACGACAGCCCGGCCACAAGCGATCTATATCTCAAGAGGCTTCAGTTATCGAGCATCAAGAGACGAGGAGGGAAAGGAGAAGTATATTGCAAAAAGGTCATCAGGGTAAAGATCAGTGGGGGCCTGGAAATGATTATAGGCAAAATAGTGCGTCAGAAAACCGCGAAAGATATAGACATAACCCACATTTCGAGTACCAGCCAGTTGGACCACAAAATAACATTAAAGTAAATGTTCAGGAACCTCCAATTAATGGTTCCCAGAAATCTAGTTCTAGGTTAAAGGAGAGGAATCATAGTCACTCGAGGCGTGGGGCAGGACACTTCTATGGACGCCATTCGGGAAACATTCAAGTGAGTGCCAGTGATAAGTAGGTTGAATTATTGGCTTTCTATTCTGTAGGAATACTTGGGCCGGAAGTTGCTGGCCACAGCTTGATTATCTCACTTGTTTGGTACTCTTTTGAAAAGAGGATGATTATTAATTTCTCTGGAATCGGTTGTACTTTTTATCTGCCAATTAAATGTGAATTGGTTTCTTGTGAAACCCTTGACATTAAGCAGTGTTATTATCTTGTCCCGGGCAAATAGAGAGCAAAAAGAACAGAGGGAGGAGGAACAAAGTTGATGTTGACTTGTAAATGTTAAGGCGGGTTGATTATGCATGGAGAGGGATCAGTAACGGATGAACATTAGTTGTTGGAGGGCAAGTTATTCAGGATTCAAGATGAAAGAAAAACCTTCAAGGACAAATAAGATCACAAAGCATTCATAACAAGATCGGGACCAGATTTGGTCTTGGTGATTGGATGACCTATTTGGTAGATCAATGTATTATAATTGGGCGAATTATCTTATTATGTGGGCGAATTATTTTATTATATGGTAGATCACTTTTATCCGTGTAGACTTATTTATCCTAATCGGATGACCTATTTTATAATAATTGGATGATTTATTTATCATAGACCATCCGCATTCACGCCCCGCTACAGTGCCACGTCCTAGGCGCCACATCATCGCGCTCCTGCTCTCGGATTTTAGTTCATAGTGGTGCCCTCGTTACAGTGCCGCGCCCTGGGTGCCACGTCAGTTTTTTTTGTCACCTTAGTTTTTTTAAAATTCAACTAACTGTATCAAACTCGAGTATTTTTTCGTCTAACTTCGAAAACACTAACTTAAATTTCGAACCAACCAAAATAAGAATTTTTCAAAATAAAAACTATTTATAAATAATTTTAATTACAAATTTGTGGAATTTTAAATTAAATATAATTTGATTTTTAAGATATATATAAGTGTATGGTTAAGGTTTAAGGGTTTGGGGTTTAAGGGTAAAGGTAAGGGTTTAGGGTTTGCAAATTAAAAAAATGAACGTTAAGCAATTAATGGACGAAATATAATTAATATCCCTAATTATTTTATATATATTCAAAGGCAGAGAAGTAATTGGAAAGCTTAAGCAAAAGATATTTCCGTTGCTAGGACTTGATCCTAAGGTATCTCTCAGTTGATAAACAAGTATCCTGAACAACTAGACTACAACGGATTGGTGATTCTTCTTAGATTATTAATACTCATTAATCGCACATCAATTCTTCCATTCCATCTCTGCCTTAGAAAAGCATCGAATTAAACGAGGCTTTTTCGTTACCAGATCGAATTAAACAAGGACGGGAGGCCCTCAAGAGATCTATAAATAACAGAGGGGAGGCCATCGAATTACCAAGCCATACGTCGATTTTAATTTTTTTTTAAAAGAATTGAAAACAATAAAAAAAAATTATTTCTAATAAAAAGACGTAAAATGGTGAAAGAAAATTTAGAATTTTTTTCTGAATTTTTTTTTCATTTTTTTTGATTTTATTCAATTTTTAAAATAATAATAAAAATTAAAATAATGACAATACTGCCCAGGGCGACGTGGTCCAATCAGAGCGGGCCACGTCGCCCGGAATGCGAGGCACCTGTTGGGGCAACAAGCGCCTCGTTGATACACGAGGGCACCGCGCGTATCAGCGAGGCGCGCGGCACGCCCAATGACGTGCCGCCACGTGGCGACCCCAGGGCACACGCCCTTACCAATGTGGGTGGTCTTAGGATGATCCTAATTTTATCACCACTAGTAACCCTAATTAGGATTTTAACTCATTCTTATATATTAAATAAGACCTAGCCATCCTTCCCTTTTAGCCATCATAAATACCTAAGAATTTTCTCTCCTCCTAAAAGTGAATGAGAGTTTTAAAGCAAAGACAACATTGTCAAATGAGACAAGGCCCTAAACCAAGTCTCTAGAAGTAAAGGGTAAGTTGGAATTCTATCTTTGCTTATTCATGGTAACACTAGTAAAAATGACTCATAAGTTTTGGTTCCAATGGGTAGAAGGGTGATTCAAAAAATGAGATAAAGATAAGAGAGATCTGGTAGGATTCATGGACTAAACGACCTAAAAGCCTTCAGTTTTGAATTAAAGATTGATTCAAGTAAGTAAAATTTATCTTTGTTCTGAGATCATATGAGTTATTCTATTTTTTTATGTTACCTATAAAAAATTGTGTATTCTTGGTTGCCTATGCTCTATACATCACAGAGATTATATACATAGATGATAAATAATTCTAAAATAATTTCAATTGATCTATTAACAACTGTGAACATGATTGTAGGCTGGAGATCATCCGTTAAGGAGGTACAGATATGGTATGATCTTGTTATCAATATCAGCATTAGTTATGCCAAATTAGGGATGCTGAGATTATAGAAGGATAGCTGGCTGCAATTGTGAGTATCTTTCTTATGATGCCCCTACAAGCAAAATAGGTTTAATGTGAGCTTGTTTTAAAGATTTTGAAATTATTGACATGGCAAGGACTTTGTGAGAATATCTATGACCTAATCCTTGGTAGAAATATAATAGACACGTTTGCGGCCATTAATAACTTATTCTTGCACAAAGTAGAAATCTATTTGCATGTCTTTGGACCTTAAATGAAACATTAATTTGGTTGAGAGATATGTGGCCCTGAGTTTGTCACACCAAAGGATGGGTAAGGATGTATACAACTGTTTTATCTAAGTGAGTAGGGATCAAAGCCACATAACCTCAGAGGCAGTTACAGCGATAGTCTGATATTTAGCTTTAGTAAAAGATCATGACACTAAGCATTGCTTCCTTGATGACTAGGAAATGAGATCACGACCAAGGAAACTACACACCTAATTGGTGATTGCTTGTTAATGGGATAACCAGTCTAATTAGCATCACTATAAGCTGATAGGGTAAGATCATTGGACGGTTTAATATAGAGGCCAAGATTGATTGTTCCTTGTAAATAACATAGTATCTACTTCATACTAGTCTAGTGAGTTACTGACGTATGGAAAATTGATGAACAATTTAATGTGCAATCAAATAGTATAGTGACTAAGTAAGGTTTGAACTAAGGGTTGGATACAAAACTAAACAGTCACAAAAGTACAACTTGAGTAACGATTATTTTGAGTACGAAAAGTTTATTGATGACAAAAGTAAATAATGCTAAAATACGAAAGTATAAATGAACGGGTTTCAATGATAAAGATGAACTGAGCACGATACCTTTATGAATCGACTACCTATTTTGAGGTTATGGTTCTTACGAAGTCCTAACTAGTACCCAGAGTTGTCTAATGCATCTACTTAATGCTTTCACTCATTAAGTTGACAAAACCAAGATTGTAAAGGCCTAAGTTGCCAATTAACACTTTTTCTCATTAACCAGGCTTAGAACTAAATCAACCTTATTTATGATGATTCCTCCTAATGGGTTATTCTTATGATATCAAGATGACTCATTAATACCTAAGAATATGCTAATTGATTTTTCCACTAATTCGAGTGCCTATCGGTTCACTCTTATTAATTAGGATCGTAACCTAGGTGATCAGGCTAAGTTAAGCATTATGAACATTAATTAATAACTACTTCACATAATATTTAAAGCATAACCCAATAAGACAATCAACTACATGGTTAAGGCATCACGGTCAAAAGAAGACTACTCGCTACACATGACAATCACAACCAACATAACAAATAGAGAATTCATCATAATAAGACCAGGTAAAGAAAGCTTAGTCTCAATGATTTTGCCTTCTACCCAAAATAAACAAGATGAATCCAATCAAGAGCCTTCCACTGTTGTTTGAATGTATCTATGAACAAAAGTTATTTCTAAACTAGGGCTATAGGTATATTTATACCCTAGGTGCCAAAAAACCTAGTAAAATTTGGAATTCTTCTAACTAGCATGTCTAAAATCGCCTAATCAAATGGGCTAGCGACCGCTGGACTTGTAGTGATCATTGCTCTAGGAATTTCTTCAGGTCTGCTAGCACCCGCTAGCTCCAGCACTTGCTCTTCCCTGCCTAGCGTCCACTGACTCTATAGTGCTTGCTGGCTCCCCTCGATGACCTCCATCTTGATCTACCTTATTGCTTTGCTTTGTATTGCATTGCTTTCATCTGCAAAGACTGTGTAAACATCTAATAAGCGACCATTCAGAGTTCAACCATACTAGCGAACTAAAACACCAAACAAGTGCCACAATCATTGTAATAACAATGCCTATTTCACCTCCTAGATGTATGATTACAAGGTTAATCTAGCGTGCATCATACCCCCACACTTGTTCCTTTGCTTGTCCTCAAGGAAAGTGCATCAGAACCACTGATTGATCAGTCCTATTTGAGCGTTGATTAATTCACCCTAATCCGTACCCCTTCACTAAACATTCATCTTGTCAGTGCGTAGAATTGCAATAGTATAGACATGACATCCTTGACTATTTAACCTACTCTTTGCACTAAGTGGACTATACTAGAGACTTGACCACTCTGAGGTTCAAATTTCTTTAAACTTGCATATGTGTCAGATGGTTGACTTCTTATCACTAACGCACATGTTTGGGATCTCAAAATGGTATACATCACACTCAATAATACCTCAACTAGTGTAGGACTCATAATCAAGAGGGACTTTCTAATGGGTTGTAACGAGATTGAGGTTAAGGTGAGGATATAAATATACGGGAGGTAGCTAAACCATCTAATCTGAGGAGCTGTACAAAAGTGTTCTAGCTCTCATCTATTATAAACATTTCACCCTACATTTTCTAATCGCTCATCCCAACGTGCCCAATCCTAAAGCCAATTTGCTCAAGATTTGCCATCCTTTCATTGTGCTTATTTTTCAAAACCACTCTCCATATTTCCACTTTCCTATCCTTCTTCACTTATTCCTTGCCAATTTTCCACTTTTCCTCTTTTCTTTTCTTTTGATTTTCAACATTTTCACTTTATTTTTTTTCTTTTGTTTCGCATACTTTCAAGGTGGTTGGTCTCGGCTTCTTTGTCAGCCTTACTTCTACCCTTCTCCCCCATTGTTCCATTGTTACCCCTAGCTATTCTACTAATTGAACCCTTACATACTTCTCCCAAAAGATGAGTTCCTAGTGAATCTTTGAACCGGGTTGTCAAAGGTGGGGTAGGTTGTAGATGTGGGTTCAAATAGTAACTTAGATCATACAATAAATAGGTTTAGGCTCAATGGGCTAAGCAACGAATAATATAGAGGGATTTGGGCTCTAAGGCTCTAGGCTAAACATCAAAACGGCCCCTAATATGAAACTAATGCTATGCCATGAGGTTATACTAAGTGTTAGCATACCACTCTCATCACCCAGATCATGTACGCATCTCATGAATGGGTAGAGATGGTTGTCTCATCCTTCGGTTTAAAAATTCTAACTAGGTCACTCATCAATTCTCAAGTCTAGTTTACCTAGCGCGAATACTATCCTAAACAACTGAGGATATCATCCCTATACAGTGCTACACGTTGCTCTTAAACTTGATTTTTGATTGGTGTAGGATTTGGGCTTGAGGCAAAAATTTCAACAATTCGAAAGGGGGTTCATCATTTACAAAGGACAAGAACACTTCAATCAAAGGCATAAGACACACACAGTGTAAGAGAGGCCACATCCATCAAAAACAAAAATGAAAACACTAAAGAAAAATGGACAGACATGAGGAATTCACAGATTCATAAGAACAGACACATAAAACGAAAGTATGTAGAACAAGCACATGCATAGACTTATACACACACCCTCACACTTGTTAAACACATTGTCCTCAATGTAGGGCAAACTTAAAATAGAATATAATGAACATCACAAAAAGAAAAACATATGCAAATAAAGACGACAAAGAAAAGTTAAAAGAGAAAAAGGAGGTGGAGCTCCCTGGTCAATTGAAGTGAGGTAGTAGGGGCAGCTATATGCCAGAGAGGTGAGCTTGTAGCCAGTCCCATCGAGCTTGGTCAGCAGCATTGCAGCAAGCATTTTCCTTATGGAGACATTCCCAATTTTGGGTCATTATTGCATTATGCTCGTGCTACAAGGTTGTCAGCTCATTAACCTGAATCTCGAGCTTTCTGATTTGGTCGACCAGATTATTGAGCTCTGCTTGGTACTCTGGGGCCGAGATGCTACTTTTTCCATGGAGACAGTCTTTGACTACCTTGCAATCTTCCCAAGGGATGAACTTGTAAGTGGTGCCATGGGGTTGGTCTTCCTCGAGAGAACTCCCCAATCAGCTAAGTGGGCAGCAGTGATCTCGCTGCATGGTTGACTTGCCTTGGCTACAAATTTATCTGGGAAAAATGCTTTGCAAAGATGGTGACGATATGGCCAAGTGGCAAGTGGATGGGGTTAGTGTTACGATAGAAATAGAGGAAAACATCACAAATCATAGCAAATGTGTAGAATGGCTTCTTTCGTTGCATATAATGGAAAGCATAAAGCTGGGTCTTAGTGACCTGGTTATCCTTATACTGGCCATTGAAGGCCATACATATAAACCTATGGAGGACACTGATATGCAGTTTCTTAAGGAGCGAGACAGGGGATTGCAACTTAAAGCATAAAAAACAAGTAAGGAGTCACCATTCCGCATGACTGGACCCTATTGTGCTAAAGTCAATCAGGCCACCCCCACCCGTTATCCTGATCAGGTCCATCAATAGTTGCTCAGGGATAGTGATTGGTTCATCAAAGAGGTAGGCCCTAAAATATGCTTTGTTATCTGCCATACGCAAAGTGGAGAAAAACTCTAAACAAATATCATCGTGCATGGTGATGACATTATCCACAAAGAATCTCCACCCTAATGTCTCTAATGTACTAGATAGCGGGCTCGTAATACCAAACATCTCCATGTCATCCCAGTTAATTAAAGAGTACTAAAGGCAAGTAAGGGAAGATAATTTTTTTTACCTCTGGCCCTCCTCTTCCTCATAGATGGTAAAAGGAGCATTATACCTAGCACGAATATTGACCGACGGTGGTAGTGGTAGTGGTTGTTTCTTAGAACGCTTGGGTGGTTTGAAAGATGAGGCTCCAAGCTTGGAGGCATATACTTTGGCTTCTGGGCACTTGGATGACATAGTGGCAATTGGAGGAGTTTGTTAGGCTGGTGAGAGGAAAATGAGAGGATGGTGGGTGAATTGGGTGGGTCAGTGGCCGGTTGTGGTGTAATGTGGGGTTTAGGGTTTTGTGAGGAGAGGCGATAGAGGAAAGGGATTTATCATCCCTGACTCACCCATCGACCGCTATGGTAGTAGCAATCACTACTCCAGGGATTATGTTTTTCACGAGATCAAATTTCTAGTAATCGCTAGGTAACTAGTGAGTGCTAGGTTTAAGGGGAGATCTATTCCTCGAGTAGGTGTCCAGTAACCACTATAAAGCTAGTAATCGTTGTATCCTAAAAGAGTGTTTTATTGGGATTGAGTCCCAGCGATTACTATAAAGGTGGCGACAGCTAGGTCAAGGTGAATTCGTACCTGCAGGTATCAAAAGAAAATACTAAAAAATGGGAAAAAGAAAACAAGGAACACAAAAATAAAAAAATAAAACAAAAACAAAGACATGTTAAGTTAGAGTCGTTAGCTTGACTTTGACTCCCTGTGAATCAATGGGAAGGTGGCAGAAGCAACATTTACGCTTTGCAAGCATGTTAGACATTACTTTCGAGGTAGACTTTACAGCGCTGGTCGTTGGCTTTGAATGTGTGGCCAACTGAGTCTCAAAGTTTGATGGCACTGTGAGGGGCGACACCTACGACTTTAAATGGACTACTCTATCTAGATTTCAACTTCTCGAGAAATAGCATTAGGCGGGAGTTATAGAGAAGGACTTGTTGGTCGACATGGAAATTCTTGTGAGCCATGTGAGTGTGGTGTCACTTTTTTGTGGTCTCCTTGTAGATTTAGGCACTTTCAAAGGCGCTAGAGCGAAGTTTTGCCAGTTCTTGTAGTTGAAGAACTCGGTGCTCACTCGCGAGCATACAGTCATAATTTAATGCCTTGATTGCCCAGAATGCTCAGTGTTTTAATTCAACTAGAAGATGACATGCCTTCCCGTACACCAAATAATATAGCATTGTTCTGATAAGAGTTTTGAAGGCAGTGTGGTACACCAAGAGAGCATCGTCAAACTTGAGCGACCAATCCTTGCAGGCAGAGATAATTATTTTCTCCATGATTATCTTCAACTCCCAATTAGATAGATCTACTTGGCCACTTGTTTGAGGGTGGTATGAAGTAGCAACCTTATGAATGACACCATAATGCTTGAGGAGTGTAGCGAATGGTTGGTTGCAGAAGTTAGAGCCATCGTCACTTATGATAGTGCAAGGGACACCAAAATGGGCAAAGAGCTATTTCAGGAAGAGGAGTACAACCTTGGCGTCATTTGTGGCAGTTTCCCAGGCTTCCACCTATTTGGATACATAATTCACCCTGACTATGATATACTTACTGCCTTTGGAAGGAGGAAACGGGCCCATGGAATCTATCCCCTAGAAGTCAAATAGCTCAACCTCCAGGATGCTAGACTAAGAAGTTCATCTCAGCATGAGATGTTGCCAGTCCTTTGACAGCAATCATAATGGGTAACAAAATCTCGAGCATCTTTGAATATTGTAGGCCAATAAAAACCATACTCTAGCACTCTAGCAATAGTTCGAGTGGCACCAAAATGTCCAGCATAAGGAGATCCATGACACTTATAAAGCATGGCTGGAATTTTGTTATAAGGGATGCATCGCCGTAAAATGCCATCAGTGTAATGACGAAAGAGGAAGGGTTCATCCCATAGGTAAAAATGGATGTCGCTAAGAAACTTATTCTATTTTGCATAGGTCAGGTCCTCGGGGATGACATTACTCACCAAGTAATTAGCTAGATCTGTGTACCAAGGAGGTTAAGTGGCCTAGAGGTAGAAGAGAGCTTCATCTGGGAAGTACTCGAGGATTTAGCCTTTTGTGTCCATTCTGGCACTATCTTCCAAATAGGATAAATGATCAACGATGATGTTTTTTGTGCCCTTTTTGTCCATGATTTTTAGGTCGAATTTCTGTAAGAGCAAAATCCAACGAATCAGTCTAGTTTTGGCATCTTATTTCATAAATAAGTACTAGAGGGCAGCATAATCAATGTAGATGATGACTTTGGAGCTGAGGAGGTATTGTCAAAACTTGTCACATGCATAGACTATAGCGAGTAGTTCTTTTTCAGTGGTAGTATAGTTGAGTTATGTGCTAACCAAGACTCTACTTGCATAGTAAATGACATGGCGTCGACCTTCCTTTATTTGCCCCAAAATACATCCTAAGACATCATTGTTGGCATCTCAAATGCTAGGTCCTATGTTAGTGACATGATAATGAGAGCTGTGACCAATGCCTGCTGAAGTTTTTGGAAAGCCTGCAAGCATGAATTATCAAAAGGGAAGGGGACGTCTTTGTTAAGGAGATTAGTTAAAGGTTTAGCTATAGAAGAAAAGTCCTTAATAAAATGATGGTAAAATCCTGCATGCCTGAGGAATGCATGGATTCCCTTGAATATGGTTAGTGGGAGCATCTTTTCTATGGCTTCAGTCTTGGCACGATCAATTTCGATATTGGTTTTTAAAATCTTATGACCTAACACAATGCTCTCCTCGACCATAAAGTGGCATTCTCCTAATTCAGTACTAGGTGTTTCTCTTTGCATCTCTTGAGTACTCTGTTTAGGTTGTGAAGGTATTGGTCGAAAGAGTCACCAAAGACAGAAAAGTCATCCATGAATACCTCCATGATTTCTTCATTCATTCCCCAGAAAATTGCCATCACGCATCATTGGAAGGTGGCTGGGGCATTGCATAATCCAAATGGCATTACCCTATAGGCAAAGGTACCAAACGGACAAGTAAAGGTAGACTTATCTTGATCACCAGGATAGATGAGTACCTGGTTGTAATTGGAGTATCCATCTAGGAAGTAGTATTAAGCATGCCCAATGATACGCTCCAGTATCTGGTCGACGAAAGGGAGGGGAAAGTGATCCTTTCTTTTACAGCATTGAGTTTTTGGTAATCTATGCATACACGCATGTATCACAGGGCAGATTTCTTTATCTCAGCAGTAGCGTCTTCCTCAACTATTTCAATGTTGTTCATGTGGTGAGCTTGGTCAAAGTTGCTATCCTCATTGAGTACTGTGGAAGTCAAGTGTTCATACTCATCCATGCTTAAGATTTCATTCATTCCAAAATCAATGCGCATGCAGCATTCACCATCTTGATGGTGCAATGTCTTAGCCATTTGGTACTCCACCTTTTCATCACCAATGCAGAGTGTCAATTTTCCACCGTTAACATCGATTAGGGTCTGAATGATATTGAGGAAAGGTCTTCCTAGCAGGAGAGGATAGTTCTTATAAGGATCAAAATCCAATACCGCAAAATCTACTGGGATATAGAATTGTTCAAACTTCACGAGAACATCCTCTGCGATTCCATGTGATTTCTTAACTGTTTGATCTGCTAACTAAAGATGCATCTCCTTTGGTTTAAGATCTCCAAGCCCAAGTTGTCAGAAGATAGTAAGGGGTATAAGATTAATGCTCGTCCCAAGGTCACAAAGACACTTGTTAAATTCTGTCTCTCCAATATGGCATAGGATGGCAAAACTTCCTGGATCCTTGAGCTTGGCTGGAATATTCTTGGAAATCAGTGAGCTGTAGTTGGTAGTCAAGGCAACTGTTTCATCCTTGTTCCAAGTCTTCTTCTTTGTGATGGATTCCTTAAGGAATTTAGCATAGAGTGGCATATGGTCGAGCAACTCAAGGAAGGGTACACTAATCTGAATTCCCTTGACTTTGTTTAGAAAAGTCAGAAACTTCTAATCAACTACTGGCTTTTTTTTCAATCTCTGGGAAAATGGTGGTGGCAAAATCTTAGGTGCTGAAGGTACAACTGGTTCCTCCTTGTCTTGGGTTGATGTTAATTCAACTTTAAGTTTCTTTGCTGCAGCGGGTCTGAGGGCTTTAATAGGAGCTTCAATTTCCTTTCCGCTCTTGAGTGCTATGGTCTTGACATCTCCTTTCGAGTTGTTCTCCATGTTAAGCATTATGAACATCAATTAATAACTACTTCACATAATATTCAAATCGTAACTCGATAAGACAATCAACTACACGGTTAAGGCACCGTGCTCAAAAGAAGACTACTCGCTATATATGAGAATCATAGCCAATAAAACAAATAGAGAATTTATAATAATAAGACTAGGTAAAGAAAGCTTAGTCTCAATGATTCCACCTTCTACCTGGAACAAACAAGATTAATCGAATAAAGAGCCTTCTACTGTTGTTTGAATGTATCCATTCACAAAAGTTATTTCTAAACTAGAGCTAGAGGTATATCTATATCCTAGCCACCAAAAAACCTAGTAAAATTTAGAATTCTTTCTAATGAGTAGGTCTAAAATTGCCTAATCAGATGGGCCAGCGATTGTTGGACTTATAGCAATCGCTGCTCTAAGAATTTCTTCAGGTTCACTAGTACCCTCTAGCTTCATAGTGCCCACTGGCTCCAGTACTTGCTCTTCCCCGCCTAGTGTTTATTAACTCCATAGCGCTCGCTGGCTCCCCTCAACGACCTCCATCTTGATCCACCTTGTTGCCTTACTCCATGTTGTGTTGCTTTCATATGCAAAGACTGTGTAAACATCAATAAGCGACCATTCTGAGTTCAACCATAATAGCAAACTAAAACACCAAATAAGTACCACAATCATTATAATAACAATGCATATTTCACCACCTAGATGCACGATTACAAGGCTAATCTAGTATGCATCAGTTACAATGGGGTTGTGGATGAATTGAGCAACCTTGTTCATATTAGATGCTATTTTAGGATGGGAGATGCCAAAGGAATTGAAGACAACCAACCACCTGGTGATATAGTACCATATCACACTTGACAGAAACTTATATTATAGTAATGGTGGCACGGGTAGATATGGCCTTACATTCAACCATCTCAGCCTTATGGAGAATGTCTTGAACATATTTACTTTGCAAGAGGTATAAACCAAACTTGTATTTGGTTAGCTTATATGCACTGAAAGTATGACAAAGCTCCAAGATCTCTGATTGAGAAGTGACTACACAAGAACTTCAATAATTGGTTAAGAATAGTTGGCTACAAGCCAATCATAAGAATGTCATTAATGTAGATCAAAAAAATATATAATTAAAGAGCCGTGAAAAAGATAGAATAAAGATGTGTTTGTCTTGGACCCTTGAAATCCAAATTGATAGCGAGATATTTTTAAGCAGTTAAACCAAGCATGATAAGCTTGCTCCAACCCATATAGTGAATGCTTAAGCTTACAGACATAATCCCGGTATTCAAAATTTATAAAACCTAGCAACTACTCTATATTGACCTCCTCTATTAGGTGACCATGGAGGAAAGCATTGTAAATGTCTAGCTAACTTATTAGTCACCCATAAGACAAAGTAACAAAAAGTATAAGACAGACTGTTATTGACTTAATAACTGGGTTAAAGATTTCATAATAGTTAATACATAGTCATTTTTAGAAGTCATTGGACAAGGTGAGATTTGTAGCGAGCAATTGAGCCATCAGAGTGATGCTTTACTTGGAATACCCACTTGTTGCCGAGGATGTTCATAGCTATAGCTTAGAGACTGAGAACCAAGGTTTGGTTCCAAATGAGCACATTCAACTCCTCCGTCATGGCTTGCCTCCATTTTGAATATTTAAATACTTTGGAGAAGCAAGTCAAAATTGTAGAATCTACTTGTACAAAGTTGGTAGTTAGTAGGTTCTTTTTTTGGGAGCGGGTTTACATATAATGCATATGTTAAACTAATGGTGCGGTAGCACTCATTTGAGGCTGTGTAATGGCCATTAGTGGTACAATGATTGATGGTATTCTAGAAAGCAAAAGATTGGTTATTTGTCAGTTATAGATCAAGAGAGGTCTACTTGTATGTGTTGGAGAAACAAAAGGTCGAATTGAGTTGGATCCCTGTATAGAGTCTGATCTAGGAGGTGAATCTAGCAGAGGAGACCCTGCTAGACCAATTTTAGGACTAGAAGGTGGCCTATTTTCTATGTTAATAAAAAAAAGTCTAATGATCATGGGATTTTTATGAAGATTTAAGATGGTTGTAGGACAATTGCTTAATCTTTGATCTGTAAAAAGGAAATACTCACTCGTCAAATAGAATATGATGGCTATTATATAGTTTATTATTTTACAAATCTAAATACCAACACCCTTTATTTTGGCAACTATACCCTATAAACACACTTGGTGCCAAACGTAGTTCAAGCTTGTGCTTGGTTAGTGGTTGAAGCCATGAATAACATAGATAGCTTATTACCCTTAGGTTTGAAAAAGATGGAATTTCCCTAAAAAATGATTGATTATCTGGCAAAAGTGTAGTCTAATAGTTTATTAAGTATGTCACAAAAGCACAAACAAAGACTAAAACTCTTCAGGAATTGACGTGTTATGTAAAATTTCTAATTTTGTTTCAACAATATGATGTTATTTTTTCTCTGCAAAACCATTTTGTTCCAGTGTATATAGACATGAAACATGATGAATTATCTATTTTTTGAAAAATACTTTGTGAGTGCTTGGAATTCTCCCCCCAATCTGATTGAAATTTTTAATAGGGTAGTTAAAATGCTTTTTAAGCTATGTGTGAAATTGAAAAAATGCTATAAACAACATATATTTTTGCTTGAGAAAATAGAGCCAAATATATTTATTGTAATGATCATAGAAAATTGCATACTAATGAAAATTGTTAAACAAAGGAACATGTGAGGATGTCTAGAGATCACTATAAACCAGATTTAGAGGTCTGATGCTTGAAATGAAAAAATAGGAAATAAGAGTTTATGAATCTTCCTAACACAATAACCATAACATAAGGGTAATGTAATTTTATTTGAAAATAAAAAGGACTATGATCGTAAAGCGATCTTGGCGATATTAAAACTAGCATAACCAAGACATTGATGCTAAGTATGGAGAGAAAACATAGCAGCAAAAAGTTGACTCGTGTGCTAATGAACAATTAGGAGAGGATAAAGTCCATCCTTACTCTGGCTTTGGTGTAAGATCCTCTTTGTAACCTGATCTTTGACACAAAAAAATGGTTAGTTCAAGTATGTGAGACATATAAGACATTAGATAATGACATGGATGACTTTTCTAAAGGAAATGACATTGTTCCAGTATTAAAGATACACAATACCTGAGTTATTCTTGTAGGCTTCCTATACATTCTAGTTAGTGGAGTAATACCCAATACCCAATACACAATAACTGAAGGAATCATTGATGCTGGTTGAGTAGCTAAAGCCCAATGAAGGTTTGTCTCCTCGATTTATAGTAACCTATGAAGCTCCTCTAGTAGTAACATTTACAGTCGTGCTTCAACAGTTCAAGGAAAGAGATGAAAGCTCTCATTGAGCTCATACATAACATGCTACACCATATCATCATCAGAGTACAACACTATTAGAGTAGCAAGCTAATTGCACATCATAATGGCATGCATCACATATGTATCTATGCTCTCGGTTGACCCTTTAGACAGCTCATATAGTTCATGATTAAGGTGATAAATATGAGAGCAAGATCCTACTCTATAAGCATTCGTCAATCACTCCCACACCTCCCTAACAGTGGAGCAAAATTTGTACCTTCTTGTCATTTGTAAACTATACTAATTACACTAAGTTAGGAGTGGCTGATCTCTCATTAATGATTGGTTGATTGGTCTTGGACGATCCAACAATAGAGCCATCAATATGACCATAGAGATCATGAGCATACAAAAGACTCTCCATTTTGGTCTTTCAGTAGAGTTAATTACTGTTGGTCAATTATTTGATATGAGATGCCTGAGCACTCAAGCTAGATAGGAGGAATTTGTAGATTCCATTTCGGGAATAAATCTTATTAGTGATAGGGCTTTGATACCATAAAAGGATGTGTATTTTTGGTTGTCTTTGCTCTTACATCATAGAGATTATATACACAGATGATACAAAATTCTAGAATGATTATAGATGGTCGATTTACAAACGTGAGCATGATTGTAGGCTAGAGATCCGCATCAGTTTAGGAGGTATATATATGTTATGATCTTGATATCAATACCAGCATCAGTTATACCAAGATTCACATCAAATAAGGAGGTGCAGATATGGTATGATTTTGTCATGAGTACCAACACCAGTTATGCCAAATCAGGGATGCTGAGATTATGGAAGGACAATTGGCTTTAATCGTGAATATCTTCCTCATTAACCTTTGCATTTGATTTTGATTCTGTGATATTATGAGTTTGATTTTGATTCTGGGATGTGAGAATTCTGTTTTGAATTTGGGATCTCTAATTTTTGTGTTTTTTTAAAATTAATTCAAATTTTGGTAAGGTTATGGATTTGACTTAATTTGGACTTGTACGAATCTAATTTGTTTTAACTTGTGAGTTTGATTCACATTTTGATAATTATGGATTTGATTTTGGTTAAGAGTTTGATTCAAATTTCTAAACTATTATGAATTTGATTATGATATGAGTATGATATTGATTCGAGAATATCATGACTTAATTTGTGGTATGTTCAGTATTTGGTACACATGATTGTTTCCATACATTCTAGGTCCTATGATTTATGCGTATCATTTTAAAGGGGAAATCAGGTGACCCTAGACCCGTATAATCAAATGGACATGGAGTGTGAAAACTATCTAGACTCGTGAAGAATTGCTCTTCTATCTTTTGGACCCACAAAGTGGGAACATAAGAATATTCTTTTGTGTACACGAGAATTCTATCATTATTCTAGCATGTTAAACTCTGTAATCTTTTGTAAGTCTGCTAGGTAGTTAGGGGATTGACTTGGGTTGTTAAGTAAGTTGGTTTATATACTTGAGTTTATGCTGCGTAGTGTATTCAGCTGAGTTTCGTAACTCACCTTTGTCTCGTATGTGTCTCACACCGTTTGGTGAGAATTCTAATGCATGCATCTTATTTTTAATAATAAAAGATTGTTATTATTTCCATTTCATTTTTGGATTTCACAATTTTTCCCTTTTTTTAATTTAAACATTTGGATGTTGGATTAATGTGACTAAAGTCAAGTTTTATTCAGATATTTTATACTTTGGACATTTGTGAATTCTAATGTTTGTCATGATAGATAACATCTCAAAAAGTTAGTTATAACATTCATGTCAAATATCTGATTGAGTCTTTAGCAGCCAAAGAAAGATAAGACAAAATTTTACAATCTTGTATTCCGTGGCAATCTTGAATTTGGTTTGGGAAATGGTCGATCCTCAAAAGTTTGATGCCGACGTGAGTGGTTTGAGTGAATTAAAAAATTATGAAGAATCATTTTATTTTGATTGATCTTGAAACGAATGCTCTATATCTCATATTTGAATGATGTATATCTTCAATAATAATAATATCATAGGAACTTTTTTATTTGGGGAAATTAGGCTAAAATCTCTGTATTTTGGGTATTCAGACGGTTGAGTCCTTACTGTTTAAAAACTACTCTTTGGATCTCTACTATGCAAAATAACCGAGCATTTAGAAATCCAAAGATTAGTTTTTTAACAATAAAGACTGAACCGGTTGAATACACAAAATACAGGGAACTTAACCTAATTTCCTTTTTTTATTTTGGTCTTTAGGGGTAGAATTAGCATAGAAACTATTTGCAAAAGAAATCCCCCATGCACGAATTAGAATGAGAATTTTAGAAAGGAGAACATAATAGGATATAATGCTATTTACAATAAAGGAGACAATATTAAGAAACCCCCTTGCCTTGCCTTGTATCCCCCGACTCAACTCCAAAAACCCACAACCTCAAAATCTCCGAAATTAACGGACAAAATTCTTCAATTCCCAACCATTTCCCAGCCTCGCAATTTCTGGAGCAAACCCCCATTCGGGTTGCCGAAAAATTCGCTCTAGTGTACTCCTGTGGTAGGCGTTGAAGTGAATTGACATGTACTGGAACTGAAGTCAATGGTATAGTTTCGGGAGCTTCTTCCAGAGAGAGAGAGAGAGAGAGAGAGAGAGAGAGCAAAGAAATGGAAGCTAAAATGGTCGGTCCCTCTTCATTGTCATGCATGTTCACTTCGTTCTCTTCTCCTGCCAGCCCGAAAAAACTCTCATGGGTACCTTTTCTTCTCCCTATTGCTTCTTGTATCTTGCCGTCACACTCGTTGGTAACTGTGAAGTTAGAATCTTTTGGTAGGTAAGATGGTAACGGAGATAGGGGGTCGGTAGTGGGCTCCCACCCCTTCGGAAATTGAAAAAAAAAACCTTCACTTGGTAGAGGCGCAAAGCCTAATGCTGTCTGGAGCCTTCTGATTTAGGCCAAAACCAAAAGAATTTAGAATCTTTGTAGCAAATTATTTGCCGTTGATGCTCATTTTATGGCGGCTGTGTATGTCCTTCGGTGTTAGTTGCTGTATTATGTTAGAACTATCTAATGGCTCAAAAGACTGGAACCTCTTAGTGTCGAGACCTTGGCACTAAATACCGGTTAATGCCCAGTTGGCAGTTGATGCATTAAATTTCGAAGCTTCTTTTTGTTGTTCGCTTTTAGCTGGAACGGATGATTGTTTTGATTTTGCAACACTTGGTTTGTTAAGTGTGTTTGATGTGCTTGAGATTATCTAGGCTTGGTATAGGTCAATGAGATGATTTTCTGCGGAAACAGGAGAAAAGAGTAAGCATAAATTTAGGGCAGGACAACAAACTGCTGTATCTATTGGTGTTTCTGGTGGTAGAAACGAGTCCCCGAATTTATGGGAACAAATATTTGTTATTAAGAATTACTTTTTGTTCATAGCAAAACTGATCTCAGTTTAGTGCATTACGGACCACAACGGCTTGAATGCTGCCTCCTTTGCCTAGATTATAAGAGTTTTCAATTTGATGCAACCTCAACCACGAGCCGTGTTGTCGTTACTGTTTTCCTGATTAGTCTCTTGAATGATAAATGGTTATTAGCACGACTCTCTTTACTTCTGTTTTATTAGCATTGCACGATGTTATTGGTCGTCTGAGACTGAATATCATTCTGTTCATTGGATCATCTTGGAATGCATATTCATTGAACTTTATTCGATATTTATTTTCCAGGCTTTCATAAGAAGGCCGCAAGTTGCATCTTATTGCAGTACTCTGAGGTCTAGGAGTCCTGGAGGTAAGATTCTCAGTTTCTGAAGTACTAATTTTAGTCCTGTAAATCCATTTCAAACCAAGAGGTCTTTTGACATTAATGCAATTTAAAAAAAAGTGCATAGCCTTCAGATGTTGCTACTTGACATTAAGAAGTCTTAGCTTCTGTGAGTATATCTTCTAACAAATATCTGTTTATGCTGCAAACAGTCATTCCTTGGCAACATAGCTCTTGTTCCTGCCTAACGTTAAACAGAAATTTTCCAACAAGGAATAGTGTGGTCTTTGCAAGTTCTCAAGCCCAGTCTGATCCGGGTGAGCTGGCATCGGATGCTTCAGGGCAAGAAATTCAACAACAGACTGCCGAAGCTTCCTTCACTCCAACCACTTTTCCGTATCAGTTGCAAGGAGCTGACGGGAGACCAGGTTTTGTTTCATTCTACAATCGTCCATACAAATCAGAAAACAAAGTGCCTGTTCCTAAGGTGCAGAAGAAATATAGCAGCCTGTTATGGTTTATGGGTCCTGCTATTCTTGTAGCATCTTTCATCCTTCCCTCGCTCTATTTACGCCGAATACTCTCTGCAATATTTGAGGACTCCTTGTTGACAGGTGATTATTTTCCGTTCATTGGTTCCTTCTGACAGATTTCATTTCCAATATTCGAGTGAAATGAGTAACTGATATAAATGGAACTTTTTCTTATTGGTTCATATTACTGAGCAGCCATTGTTGTTTCCATGCAGATTTTCTCATACTGTTCTTTACAGAGGCATTGTTCTATTGTGGTGTTGCGGGTTTTCTTCTGATAATTGATCATTTGAGGAGGCCCGAGGAACCCGACTCTTCCATTAACAATGGTCAAAACTCAACCCTTGAATTAGGCCAGCGAATCTCTTCAGTAGCCACCCTGGTACTTAGTCTCATAGTTCCCATGGTAACCATGGGTTTGGTGTGGCCGTGGACCGGTCCTGCAGCTTCTGCAACGCTTGCTCCATACCTGGTCGGTATTGTCATTCAATTCGTGTTTGAGCGTTATGCAAGATACCAAAAATCTCCTTCTTGGCCTGTCATTCCAATCATTTTTCAAGTAAGTGCCAATGATTCTTTTGTAAAATCGAAACCGGGATTTATCTTTGCGAATGAGAATTGTAAATGGATTATATTTAATTTGTTACAAGTGGCAAGAGCGATCGACATTTCTTGTTAGTTCCTCCACATCGGCTTTCTTCATTTTGCTTGATACTCATCCTTTGTTTGATATCTTTCGCATATTCCATTCCGTTCCCTATGATACATAAATGCTCTGTTTTTATTACAGGTGTATCGGTTACACCAGCTGAACCGAGCAGCGCAACTCGTGACGGCCCTGTCATTCACAGTCCGGGGAGCCGAAATGACCGCGCACAACTTGGAGATAAGCAGCTCTCTGGGTACACTCCTAAATGTTCTTCAATTCCTTGGGATCATCTGCATTTGGTCACTGTCCAGCTTTCTCATGAGGTTCTTTCCCACCTATGCAATGACGAAGGAATGACACTGCCACTGTTGTTTGCTTGTGTCTTTTCTTCACTTTGTAGATGATGGAAATTCAGTTGCACTTGACATGCCTTTTATGTTTTCTTGCAATTCGATCCTCCAAAAACATTATATTCAATGTCTAATGTTTGGGTAGAAATTAGTCATGTGTTAAATACATGGTGAGAAAGTTTTGCTACTTTCAGAGGTGTTCGGATACTGTGGTATTAAAAAAACATAGAAATTAGTGATCAGTGATTGTCTAGAATTCAGTACAGATGGGGGTAATTTAGCTATCAAAATGTATAGTCGTAAATTAAGGTTCATACTGATACTGATGGATCGGCAATGAAATCTAGTTTACAGTTTGGTTCACAGCAAAAACAATATAATGGTGGGATTAAAGTAAAGCAAAGTAAACATAACAAATAAAGCGGAAAAGTGAAAACGAAATAAATATGAATACCAAAGATGAGAACGATAGTTTATGAAATTGCTAAGAATCGGTTATGAATCTTGCCACATAAATTAATACAGCTCTCGTAAACTAGCTACATAAATTAATTAGCATCCAGAGTTGTCTTATATATCTAGTTCAGCAGCGAAATTGAAATCTGACCCAGCTACATGAACTAATACAGCTCTCGTAGTAAACTAGTTATGTGACGAACACCAATTTCAATTTTGAAGTTCAATCCTTCAGGTTCACCCCTTAATAGTGATCTCTCTTTTTGCCTAACTTGGCACGTCTTACTTAGATTCTTCTGGTAACCATGCTTACCTCTCATCGTGTCAACGTAACCTTAGATCATAATATAGGGGCTCAGTCTAGACTAAGCATTAAGAACATCGAAATAATACTTATTACAACATGTAATCAATCTGTAACCTAGCCTAATAACGTACCATGCCACGGCCATCTCTATCCAACGTCGCATTGTTACCGTTCGAAACCGGGTCAGTCGTGGCAACAATCAGCCCCAACGCATGCTCATCCACAACATCACCTAGAACAGCTTATTGTATTTGCTCCTTGCCAAAACCTGTCAAAACAATTTCAAAACTCTCATCGGCGGGAGCAGGCATGTAAGGAACAATAACTTTCGGATGTGGCTCCGAAAGTCCCATAGAGTTTTGCATCTATCCTATGCAAAGTAGAACCATCCTATTGGCATAAATGATTTTCAATTGTAGTTCTTTCCAAGGTCATCGCTTCATCCGTAAGAATTTCCTCTTTTTCTCTAAGAACATAAAAGAAGTTGGTGATAGAAGTTTCCACTTGAGAAGCAACAGTAGTAGCACTAGAGGCCTTCGGGATCCAAACCCTCTTTCCTACACCCTTTCCTTCCGAACCGGCAACCTTAAATGAGAGGACGCTAGCCCCTTGATCAACAGTTTTGCTTTGAGAATTTGAATGCAACTTTCGACACACGTCACTAGTGTGACGAATTCGCATGCAATGCGCACAGAAGCTCAGTAAATCTTGGTAAACCAACTCGAGATATCCTTCTACTTAGAGAGTTCCTCTAGTTCTTAAGTGCTGAAATATACTTTAACATGAATGAATGCTCCAAATCAAGGTGAATTTTGTGGATCTTCAATAATGAACTTTAATAAATTCACTTAGATTCCATTCTTCTAAATATGCTTCAAAATCTATCTGTCCGACTTGAAGCCCTTTGTGTGTTCTCTCATAATTACTCAAATTGACATTTTGTAAGGCTATGCGCAACATGAAAGTTCGGATTCATGTACGTTATGGGACTATTCTCTTCATTGCCGAACAACATACACCATATATAATTTTTCAAAGGCATGCCATAACAAACAATGGCACAATGACACATCAGATTTTAATTTTTTTTTACCTCAATTTGTCAAATGTGTGCCATCATTTTTCAATAGCACGTCATATTTTTGCATGATGTGTCATTGTTATGCGTATGTCCCCTTGAGATTCTTACTTGATATGGTTTAAAATTTTTGCGTCCGGCATATTTTTTGAATTAGAAATACAATTGTAATTAGTAAGATTCTTCGTTATGAAATCTCTATCATTAAGAAAAATAAACAACCTTTAAAAAAATCAATCACTTTCCTGACACGCTCATCCCAAATGCCCCTATATATTCACCAGTGTTACAAAAACATCATCACATGCATGTTTCAAACTACTCGAATTCTTGACCCCGCTACAGTGTTGTGACCCTGCTCCAAATCAGCGATATACATGTTCTCAGATTTGAGTTCACAGTCGTGACCATACTACAGTGCCGCGATCCTGCTTCAAGTCATTTTTTTTCAGCTCTGTTTTTTTTTAGTTTAGCTAACTATACTAAACTAAAATTGGATTCCAATAAATTAGAAAATGCTAAATTTAATTTCGAATCGAAAAAATAATTTTTTTTGCAAAATAAATTTTTTATTAATAACTGCAAATTACATAAATCTATTGAACCATTTATTTTTTATACAGTCCTGACATTAAAAAATGCTTAATCTCTTCCTCGTGTGTGGATAGGTTTTTTCCTCAATTTTTCAAACATTTCTAGACCGCACAAAATTTTCAAACAATTCTAGATCGCACAAATTTTAAAAATTATCCAAAATGTTAAAAAAATTTGTTCAAACAAAAAGGTGGAAAATATTTTAAATAATCTTTAGAATTTTTTTCAAAATTTTCAAAATTTTCAAATTTTTTTCTAGTTTTTAATTTCTAATTTTTTTTAAAAAAAATGATTGGGCTGGGCTCGCCGACGTGGCCCAATCAGAATAGGCCACGTCGACCTGGATTACGAGCATGTCACGGTGGCAGAACACGCAGGGACAAGTGAGGCGCTAGCTCACATGGCGATTGGGGGGGGCCACGCTCTCCCCCCTGCGGGTGGTCTCATGTAGCCATCTATTTTGTTCTGTATAGTCCTTTTGGTGTTGTTGGGCCCCAACACACGTGAGGTTTAAGATCATGAGTTGGGGCCTGCTAATAGGGTGGGTCGAAAAGGTTGAGTAACTAAAATACTATTATTTGGAGAACTGATTTTTAACCATTGGAAGAGACTAACATAATTGATTGAGCAATTTTGAATTAATTTGATTAGAAGTTATACTATTTTATTTTGGGTGTTTGTACAAAAAAAAAATTCAATTCTTTGTGCAAATAAAAATTGACTTAATGAGATACGAGATTGTGGACTTGCAAGAATTTTTTCAAGTTTCATGGAGTTATTTTTTTAGAACTGAGCTAGACTTGTTGAAGCGACTCTAGGCTAAAAATGCCAATGAACTTCTGTTTTGACAAGCTCACGTTCTAGAAGATTATTCTACTTCTAAATGTTATTTGAATTTAAATTTATATATAATCACCTATTTATTTTTGGAATTTTTTTGAGTTTATAATCTCTTATTTAATGGATGGATTAATAGTCATATTAAATCTAGATTTGAATGTTGAAGGTCCAAAACTCCCTATAAAACTAAAATTTTGAAAGGTATCCAATAATACTTTTTATTGTTCATGTGATTAGATGTTGTACATCGTGAGCTCTCTTACCCACAAAGGTTTGAAACTATAAGGCAAATTTAAGGACACACAATTAAACGCCTCGTTTAAGATTAAATCCGAAGTTTGTGATATTGAAAGAAGAGGAGATATTTTTACGGTTGTGCAAACCGTGTTGAAAGAATACTCTTTGTTTTTTTATTATTTATGAGTTATATACATGTGCAACCATATTTTTTCTAATATTTTCAATCTTAAACAGTTAATTATTTCAATTAGTAAATCATGGTTATCGTGCATTATGTGCTTTAATAGTTTCCTTGTGTAATATGTTTTGCACCTCATTTAAATTATGTTGAGAAAGCGATATTGTTTCCCAGGAGTATTCTTTGTTCAATAAGATTACTTTAATCGGTTCCTTCATTTCCGTATTTAAGTTGTTTTGTTCCGTGTTTCTTAATAGGTGGCTGGTGTAAGGTTTTATTTTATTTGACTATAGTGATTGTGACTATTTAGAATTAATTGTTTATTGTCCGCAGGGTTGAAAGTATTACAGCTTTGAGGTTTGTATGCTCAACGTGCAGTAGCTCCTTATGGTTGTTCACTGTTTCATAGTTAATGAAATTAAAAGATGCTATCAAATTTCTGTGATTTTTTCTTATACGTTAGTTGGTTGCTACTCGTATACTTTTTTTTTTGAGGGGTTTGTGATACTCGTATACTTAAATACTAGAATACAGGTTTCGGGTTTGTGATAATTGCTTATCTATGCGAGCACTACATCGGAAAATATATAGGTATATATTTCTGTATCTATTTAAATAGTGGTCAATACCAATATAATTTAGTTTTTGGTGAGTTGTAACTTTCATTGGTTATGCAAATAAACTTGTTTTGGAATCTAATAGTAATATATTTAATATTACGGATGTTACATGTTGCTAAGTAATTATTTAGCTTATTCAAATTGTGGTGCATAATCATAAAGATATTGGCTATTATTGCATGCAATTTTGGAGTTGTGATCACAATAAGCATGGAGTTTGAATGTCTATTAGTTTATTGACCTATCAAATATTTGAGCAGATTTTAGCTATTAATGTGAAATCATGGTCTGTGTTCTTATGAAATTTACGTTTTAAGTTTTAATGCATAATTCTGGTGTGATGTAATTTGGTTATCAATTGCATGTTGGATTTTCACTTGGTAGGTCCATGTCGTGTGTATACAAGGTTTCAGATCAATTGCTATATTTGCTAAATTGATTGTTAAAATGAATACTAGCAACAATGTGAATGTTTGAGTTGCCTAGCTCAAAGACTGGATAAGTAGTTCCGATTATTATAAAGTATATATGGAGGCTCAATATGGTGTTGGGAGCATTGACTCGTACACCTTCTCTGGAATTAGAACGTAATATCAGAATTACTGTTAGTTGTTACTATGACTAAAATGACTTTCACCAAACATGAATACTAAGATTCCGATTGTGAGGGCTACCGACGCTAAGTTCATGATGTCGATTTTAAGAAACCACAATTATATTCTCTATTTTGAAAAATAATAAAAATTCACGGATAGAAAGATTAAGAGGTGACATCAATGATGATGTTATTTTTGAACTATCTTAAACTAGACCTAGTATCCTGAAGTCATTAAATCCAAGGAAGGTATTAGAGATCCTTATAAGGTTCTTATCCATTAAGTCTTCCAAGTGGCGATAGTGAAAACAAATTACAATCATCTTGAAAGGATTTTAAGATACCTCAAACACATGAGGAAGATGATAAATCTTAAGAATTTTGTGAGAAGGTGTGTATTGACTATTGAGTAATATAATAAAAAAAAAATTGATAACAACCAAACGACATAGGTGTTGGAAAAATGGAGCAATTATATGTGAGTAAAATGATAATTCGAAAGGTATTTAATGGGCATAAATAATTTGTATGATTAATGTGAGATGTTACAAAATTGTAATAATCCACATTAAACTCCAAATCAAAAATGAGCATTTATTTGAGAAAAATTGTTTTAAGGTTTAGTAACCTTCATGGTTTATTTCTAAATTCATGATATTCCATATTTATTGCATGAAATAATTCATATATTACATAATTAAATTGTGTAAATGCTCATATTTATTTTGCTCTTTGGATATTTACTATATAAGAAGGTTATCCTTCATTTGAGATAGGTGAGAGATCATCCACTAAGTGAAGTACCATTCTTGGTTAAATTTGTTGCTCCATTTTTTAATTTGAGTAGATATTCTTGATCTCATTAGTTATTTGATTACCGATTTTCATTTGAATGCAGAAGGATCTGTTTAATCCTGGAGAACTACACCTACCGATGAAATAGTTCTTAAGGACAACGTCCACTATGCGACTCAGATCAATTCTTTATTTTTATTCCACCAAATTTTCCAACAATCTTAAGAACTATTATTAGTAGTATTGGTGAGAGTGAAAGGATTTGATCAGAGTAAAGGGTTGGCGTTTTAAAGATGGGATGCAAACCGAAGTCGTAGTTTATTGATGAGTGTCAAAAATACTCATTATTCGTGTACATTTTAATGTAGTTTTAGCTTTGTAATTAATTGTTTTAGTGTGTTTTCTTTGTATATGTCTCGTAAATATACATTATGATCTTTTATCGTGTTCATTTATTTTTCTTATGTTTTATTTATGTTTAGGAGCTTCATGGACGATGATTTAACGATGCACGATCAAGATCACAAGGTTGCGAGCAAAATGGCATTGACAAACCAAATGCACCAATTATTTTCGAGGCTAACCATGTAGTTCGCCGGGCCAGACCTCTTGCACGAGAAAATTCATAACTTCCTCATACAAAGTTGGATTGAGGCACCGTTAGCAGCATTGGAAAGAAGACATTCTTAGCTATAAACAATCAAAAGAAAACATTCCGGTTCGGAGTCAAAGTGGTCCGCATTGCAAGAAAGAAAGATGTGATTGCAACAGTGAGCATGGAGGTCTCCAACTTGCATGACATTTGCATGACCAAGGATGACAAGGCATCCACTCCCACGTTTTCTTGCCAAAATAGTGGCAAACATTGAGATATTTGGATGATACTTACCTTAACTTCTTGTGTTGGATGGCAAACATCTTTAGTTTAGTTGTTAGGATATTAGTGAAAGTATTAGTTTTATTTTCTTTCAACTTTGGCTTGTAATAAATTTAGACAAAATGATATTAAGTCATTAACTCCCTAAGGTAGCCAAGAGCAAGTGTGTGTCCGTGAGCTACCAAGGAGAAAAAGAAGAAATGAAGAGAAAGAAAAGAAAGAAAGAGAAGGAAGGAGGAGGAGAAGAACCAAAGCATAAACCAAGCTTAGGCTTGGACTTGTAAAACCTTCCTTGCTCTTTTCTTTCTTTAATTTTCTTATGCTTTGTCTTTGTTATATATATTTTGTGTTTATGTTTTTGTAAGTATGTGTGAGTAGTTTGTTGTGATATGATGCCTTGAAATCCTAAGCAAAGTTAATGGTTTAGATTGGTAAAAATGTTAAGGTTCATGTACTTGTTAAAAACTTAATGCTTAGACTAGATTGGCCACCTAGAACTATGAACATAATCAAGTCTTGAGACCGAAAGGAGATAGACTTGATCGAACATTTAACTCGTTGATTAGTTACCTTGTGAGATATGGACTCCTCCTTGGTGATTGATTATCCATAGGGTTATAAATATAGTTGGTGTTTAGTTAGATTTATGTGACTCATGGGGGCGAAAGCACATCGAGTTCACATAAGTCTAGCTAAAGATCAATTTAGACTAATCTAGCACAAAAGTGTAGATTAGTTGCCTTGAAACACCCAGATCATGTCACGAACTTAATAAACCCATCAAACCATTTTGTTTGTTAAAGTGATCTTTGGTATCATATCATTTTAGTTTAATTTGCTTGTCTTTGTATTTGTGTTATTGTTGTTCTTGAGTTATTAGTGTGTTACTTACCAAAACTAAACCATTCAATCTAAATCAAGTTCCTAAAACATAGCTAGTAAGCCGATTAAGGCCTTGGCTTAATCCTCGTGGGATCGACAACCCTACTTCATAAAACTATATTGCGACGATTGTTGGAGGTGTTTCATGCTGCCGAAAACCACTTATAATCAATTGGCGCCGTTGCCGGGGATTTAGTTTCGAAGCTAAAGCTTAGCTTACAAAATTGAGTTAGGAACTTTTGTCAACTAGAAATTGTCTTGCAAACTCGTCGGAAATTTTTCAGCTACTACCACTCGCGGATTTTAATTTTTTGGCCACCTTAGAATCTGAATTTGTAAAACTGAGCCACGGTGGGATTGAAGGCTTTTGTGTCTTCTATCCAACACCGCTGAGTTTGCTCATTTTGGACTTAAGCCATAAAAGTTATCGTATTTACAAATCATAAAGGTCAAATCTGACGATTCTTGCGAAAAACTTGCACGAAAATTCTTGCCAAGAAATTTTAGGTTCGCATTTTATTTTTCCGAGGGTCAAAACGTCCTAATTTGTAAAACCAAGCCAAGCCATCTTTGTGGACATGGAAGTCTTCTTTCCATAGCTGCTGAGTTTTCATTTTTTGGAATTTGGACAAAGAAGTTATCGCATTTTGAACACACAAAGGTCATTTCTGACAATTCTTGCGAAAAACTTGCTCGGAAAATTTTGGCCAGCTCGAATTTTATTTTTCTGGAGGTCTTTAAGTCCGAATTTTTAAAAACAAGTCAAGGTGAAGTTGTAGTTTGGGAAGTCTTCTTTCCATAGCCATTGACCTCATAAAAAAAGGAGTTCGGACGAAAAAGATATCGTATTTTGAAGTTCTACGAGCAAAATACAATTTTTGGACGAGTCTTGCCAAAATGTAGAATACGATTAGCCTAGTATTTTCACTATTTGAATAGTGAAATTCCAATCTGGAAAAATTTTCTTAGTTAAAGTTGTAGCATTGAAAGTCTTCTTTCATTTGCCACTGACCTTGACTAAATAGGAGATTGGACGAAAAGGTTATAAATTTTCTAAGTCGCATGCCCAAAACGCGCTCAACCACCAACTTTTCTTTGTAAAGTGGACGTAGTACACTTGGAAAGGATAAACTTAGGTGGCCAATCTAGACTAAGCATTAAGTTTTTTAACAAGTACACAATCCATTTGATTTTTACCACCTTAAACCATTAACTTTGCTTAGGATTTCAAGGAATAACACCACGAAAATTAACTACTCACACATATTTACAAAAACATAAACACAAAATATATATATAACAAAGACAAAGCATAAGAAAATTAAAGAAAGAAAAGAGTAAGGGAGGTTTTACAAGTCCAAGCCTAAGCTTGGTTTATGCTTTGGTTCTTCTTCTCCTCCTTCCTTCTCTTTCTTTCTTTTCTTTCTCTTCATTTCTTCTTTTTCTCCTTGGTAGCTCACGGACACACCTTTGCTCTTGGCTGCCTTAGGGAGTTAATGAAATGACTTAACTTATGTTACATATTACTACTTAATACTAATGATTACAAAACCAAATACTAAAGTCTAAAGAAATAAACTATCCTAACAACTCTTAACATTGTCTCCAAAACTTTCTTTCAATTCAACATAAGAGTTAAGGTAAGTAGTTGGCCAAATATCTCTTTGTTTGCCACCATTTTGGCAAGAAAACGTGGGAGTGGATGCCTTGTTATCCTTGGTCATGCATATGTCATGCAAGTTGGAGCCCTCCATGCTCACTGTTGCAATCATGTCTTTCTTTCTTGCAATGCGGACCAATTAGACACCGAACCGGAAGATTTTCTTTTAATAGATTATAGCTAAGGATGGCTTCTTTCCAATGCCGCTGACGGCGCCTCAATCCAACTTTGTATGAGGAAGTTATGAATTTTCTCGTGCAAGAGGTCTAGCACGGCGAACTACATGGTTAGCCTCGGAAATAATTGGTGCATTTGGTTTGTCAATGCCATTTTGCTCGCAACCTTGTGATCTTGATCGTGCATCGTTAAATCATTGTCCATGAAGCTCCTAAACATAAATAAAACATAAGAAAAATGAACGAACACGATAAAAGATTATAATGTACATTTACGAGACATATACAAAGAAAACGCACTAAAACAATTAATTACAAAGCTAAAACTATATTAAAATGTACACGAATAATGAGTGTTTTTGACATTCATGACACCCCTACACTTGAATCTTTGCTTGTCCCCAAGCAAAACTCAAATGTGGAAACACAAACAAAATATACATAAAAACAAACAAACACAAATCAAGTGATAAAAGAAAAATACACAAAAAGGCAAAGACTTGGCATAAAAATTCGTTACTTGATTCTCCTAAAAAACATCAGCTTATGTCAAAAGACTATCCCTACATAGCTAGTTCATTAACTTAATCACAAAACGAATGAATCGATAAAAACCTCAAACACTTAATTGTTTAAACTAATATTAACACTATGTAAAAGACACTAGAACGTTAATCTCTCAATGAATAGAAAGTTTAACTCACTCAATGTATAAGTAGGCAACTTCCTGTCACTCGCATACTTTAGTCAATATCTTTTGAGCATCCTACATCCTACTCAGCAATGTCTAAAGTCGTATGGTTGTTAATGATCAGGGGGTCTTTATATCGGGTTGTAATGAGGTTTAGGGTAAAGGTGAGGTAAAACATTTGGATAGTGGTTAAACCACCCAATCCGAGGACATTACAAAAGTAACTAGTCACTCGTCTAATCTAAACATCCTCACTAAAAATAATCAAGCTCTCACCCACTTTCCCAATTTTCTTTCGATTTTGAAGCTCGAGTTTATGCCAAGAATTCATGCTTTATTCTACAACTTTCTTTTTTGCACTTTTTCTTTGTTTTTCTCTTTTTTTCTTTTGTTTTCTTTTTTTTTCTTTTTCTTTTTTGTACTAACACAATATCTACAACACATTTTTTTACACACTTATTCACAAACTTTAAATAACTAAACTTTACAAACTTAGCATGTCGTAGGCATAAACTCGACTTTTACACTTGGCCACTCAATTTCCTAAAATATCCACAACTTAAACCATATACATGAAGCTACCAACTAAACCCAAACAATTTATCCTATGAATCCTCGGATATGATGGTCAAAGGTAAGGAAGATTGATCATTTAGGCTAAAAATTGGCTACCTAGTCTATTATCAAGAAAAGGCTAGGCTCAAATTGGTTTACGCAATTGGAAATCATAGGATTTTGTCTCTAAAGCTCTAGGCTCAAATGTCAAAGAAATGCCCCCATCGTCATACTAACTTCCGCACAACTAAGATTACGACAAGTAATAGCAGGATACCCTAATCAACTGACTTAGTATACACCTCATGAAAAGAATTGGAGACGGATGTCTCCTCCTTCGGCTCAAAGTTCTCACAAGGTTCGCACATTAATATTCTAGTCTAGTCTAAACAGCGAAACCACTAGTCTAAATAACTAAGTGTGAGGTTTCTACATATTCCTAAGCTTTGTGTTCGAGTTAAATTCCTAACTAATAAGGTAACAATCTTTTAACACAAGTTGAAAATTTTTGAAGGGGGTCAAATTTTGAAAAATTTATACCAAGTCTAAACCTAGACACACATATATAAACATACTAAACATAAAAAGGAAAATTCCAGAAGGGAACCCTCCCCCACACTTGAACAACACATTGTCCTCAAGGTGTCTAAGATACTAATAAACACCTAATTGCAAAAAAAAACAAATTTTGAGATAGTTTTATCTCGATGATCTAGTACATTAAGAAGCAGCAAGGAGATCGAACCCTGTAGAGCTCAAATCGGATTTCTTTCGTATCGGATCACCAAAGATATGAAAAACATATCTCAAAACAAGCAAACAACAAAACAAATATGAACAAACTAACATATATCACAAAAATACAAAATTTACAATAAAGGAAATAAAATAAAAGATAAAGGAAAAAGGAGCTCCCTGTTCAATTCGTTGTGTGCCTACTGCAGATCATTATACGCCTATGTTCTTCAAGATGGGCTTGTTGACTTGCCATGGTGAATGCCAAATGTGGATAGAGTGGGTCCTGATGTGCTAGACTTATAAGCAAAAGACATTAAATCTAAACAAACACACACAAATAAAATGCAAACAAAATAACACACTTTATAATATAATATACGCTAATTTTTCTGGTTTTTATTTATGCTGCGTTCCTGGAAAGCTTGAAAACCAGACGCCCCATTCTGATGGGTCACAGATGCAATTTTTGACTTTTGTAAATCACACAACTCACTAATGGCATACCATAATGAACTACCTCTTCTGGCGACCTTTTCAGCTCTAAGCTTAACGGGGTCACCTTGTAGTAACATGGTACGGTCATTTTGTGAGTTATTGCAATTTGCTACAGTCACCTTCGTGTTCAAACTTTTCACCATCAATACAAATTGTTGAACACAACAATCATATAGTAGCAACTTATTATCCCTCATCAATCGCAAAAATGCAGACATCTGCCAATCAACCAACAGGTCAATGGCACTAATATTAATCATATGATTGAGAGATTTCAAAATCTCACCCAAGTTTAACCAATCCCAACCAAGAGTGGGAGGTTGTTCAAAATTATGGTCGGGTATTTTTCTATCACTTACCATCTCCAAGAGTAAAGGTTTAGCAAACCTTTTTGGATCTTGAAGTCGAGGTGAAATATTGTGGTGGATAGCACTAGACTCTTCCTTAGATATGGCTTCCTTTTTTTCCTCCGAATCTTCAATTTTTGCCAAATCTATGGTTGAGCATGATTTATGCACAAGGAAATTAGCACTAGTCATAGGCTCGTCACCTTCTTTTTTAGTGCTCTCTTCAAACCCAGTCTCTTCTTTCTCTTCCTCCTTTTCCTCATTCTTTTCATCCTTTTTTGGAAGTGCGTTGGCATGAATAAACAAGCTCGTCGGGGTTTTTCGGTACCAATCCTCTTTTTCAAAATCCTACAAACGCCCCTTGTTCTTTATACTATATAAATCTTCTAGGAATGACGTTGGATAGATGTATGATTGTTGAGGAACGTATGGAGGTTCCTCAACTTTCAAGTCCATTTGCTTATTGTCATCCTCCACTTGCACTTCATTGTTTTCCCCTAAATGATAGATTAGCTCGAATGGTTTAATGAAGATGGCATCTTTTGTATGTGCACTAGCGCAAATATCATCTGAGTGAGCTTGCGCTCTCTCAAAAGTTTGACTTGGCGTACACTATTTCTCAAACTCATTGAGTATTATTTCATTGCCATTTTCAAACATCTTATCCATTCTTGCTTCCATTGAGTCTAGTCTATCTTCAAGGGTATCGGACCTTAGAGGTTGAACTTCTTCGTTGCACCATGAGGAATAAGGATTCCCGCTCCACGTTGGAATACGAATGGTGTCATGTTGCCCCTCATCGTAATGCTCAAAATTCTCATAATCTGAGGGTGCTCCATGGCGGGTAGGGAACCAGTATTCTTCAGATTGACTTTTCTCATGTCCCTCACATTTGCACCACTCAAAAGTCTAAAGCTGAGCTTGGGTGAGATTGAGTTTTCTTTGATTTGCTTCCACCAGTTCATGTGTGTCCTCAACTTCGTCGTTAAAAAATGATCTTTGAATTCCATTGTACCAATGGTAACCAAAGGAATTCATCCTTTCTTGTTGTAGTCTTTCTTGATTTAGCCTCTCTTGTCGAAGTTTTTCTTGTCGCAATGTCCTTTCCAAGTGTACTACGTCCACTTTACTTTCCAAAAGGAAAGTTGGTGGTTGAGCGCATTTTGGGCATGCTACTTAGAAAATTTATAACTTTTTTGTCCGATCTCCTATTTAGTCAAGGTCAGCAGTAAATGAAAGAAGACTTCCGTTGCTACAACTATGACTAAGGAAATTTTTCCCAGATTGGATTTTCACTATTCAAATAGTGAAAATATAAGGCTAATCGTATTCTACGTTTTGGCAAGACTCGTCTAAAAATTGTATTTTGCTCGTACAACTTCAAAATACGATATCTTTTTTCGTCTGAACTCCAAAATAGATGAAGTCAGCGGCGTTGGAAAGAAGACTTCCCAAACTACAACATCACATTGACTTGTTTTAAAAAATTTGGAATTAAAGATCTCCAGAAAAATAAAATTCGAGCTGGCCAAAATTTTTCGAACAAGTTTTTCGCAAGAATTGTTAGAAATGACCTTTGTGTCTTCAAAATGCGATAACTTCTTCGTCCGAACTCCAAAAAATGCAAACTCAGCTGCTATGGAAAGATGACTTCCATGTCCACAAAGTTGTCTAGGCTTTCTTTTACAAATTTGGATGTTTTGACCCTCGGAAAGATAAAATGCGAACCTAAAATATCTTGACAAGAATTTTCGTGCAAGTTTTTCGCAAGACTCGTCAGATTTGACCTTTGTGACTTTTAAATGCGATAACTTTTTCGTCCAAACTCCAATTTGGGTGAAATCAACGGTAAATGAAAGAATACTTCCAAATGCACAATTTCATCACAACATGTTTTTTCCCAATTCGGACTCCAAGATGGCCAAAGAATTAAAATCCGCGAGTGGCAGTAGCTAAAAAACAATTTCCGACGAGTTGCAAGAAAATTTTTTAGTTGACAAAAGTTCCTAACTCAAGTTCGTAAGCTAAGCTTTAGCTCCGAAACTCAATCCCCGGCAATGGCGCCAATTGATTTGAAGTGGTCTTCGGCATCGTAAAACACCTCCAACCACCGTCGCAATATAGTTTTATGAAGTAGGGTTGTCGCCTACGAGGATTGAGCGAACGCCTTACTCGGCTGACTTACTATGTTTAAGGAACTTTGGTTTGGATTTAATGGTTTGGTTTTGGTAACTAACACACTAACAAGCACAAAGTAATCACAAGAACAAGATCAACAACAACACAAATATAAAGACAAGAAAATTAAACTAAAGTGGGTAAGATACCATCGATCACCTAAACAAACTAAATGGTTTGTGGGGTTTATTAAGTTCGTGTCATGATCCGGATGTTTTAAGACAATTAAGCTACACTTTTGCACTAGATTAGTCATAATTGATCGTTACCTAGGATTAAGTGAACTCGATGTGCTTTTGCCCCCACGAGTCACTTAATCCTAACTAAACACCAACTATAAACATCACCCTTTGGATAATCCATCACCAAGGAGGAGTCCACATCTCACAAGGCAACGGATCGACAAGTTAAATGTTCGATCAAGTCTATCTCCTTTCGGTCTCAAGACTTGATTATGTTCGAAGACTTAGGTGGCCAATCTAGACTAAGCATTAAGTTTTTTAACAAGTACACAATCCATTTGATTTTTACCACCTTAAACCATTTACTTTGCTTAGTATTTCAAGGCATAACACCACGAAAATTAACTACTCACACATATTTACAAAAACATAAACACAAAATATATATATATATAACAAAGACAAAGCATAAGAAAATTAAAGAAAGAAAAGAGTAAGGAAGGTTTTACAAGTCCAAGCCTAAGCTTGGTTTATGCTTTGGTTCTTCTTCTCCTCCTTCCTTCTCTTTCTTTCTTTTCTTTCTCTTCATTTCTTCTTTTTCTCCTTGGTAGCTCACGGACACACCTTTGCTCTTGGGTGCCTTAGGGAGTTAATGGAATGACTTAACTTATGTTACATAATACTACTTAATACTAATTATTACAAAACCAAATACTAAAGTCTAAAGAAATAAACTATCCTAACAACTTTTAACCTTGTCTCCAACTTTCTTTCAATTCAACATAAGAGTTAAGGTAAGTGGTTGGCCAAATATCTCTTTGTTTGCCACCATTTTGGCAAGAAAACGTGGGAGTGGATGCCTTGTCATCCTTGGTCATGCATATGTCATGCAAGTTGGAGCCCTCCATGCTCACTGTTGCAATCATTCTTTCTTGCAATGCGGACCACTTAGACTCCTAACCGGAAGATTTTCTTTTGATAGATTATAGCTAAGGATGTCTTCTATCCAATGCCGCTGACGGCACCTCAATCTGACTTTGTATGACAAAGTTATGAATTTTCTCGTGCAAGAGGTCTGGCCCGGCGAACTACATGGTTAGCCTCGAAAATAATTGGTGTATTTGGTTTGTCAATGCGATTTTGCTGGCAACCTTGTGATCTTGATTGTGTATCGTTAAATCATTGTCCATGAAGCTCCTAAACATAAATAAAACATAAGAAAAACGAACGAACACGATAAAAGATTATAATGTACATTTACGAGACATATACAAAGAAAACGCACTAAAACAATTAATTACAAAGCTAAAACTATATTAAAATGTACACGAATAATGAGTATTTTTGACACTCATCAGGAAGAGAAAGAAGAGATTGGGTTTGAAGAGAGCACTAAAAAAAAGCTGACGAGCCTATTACTAGTGCTAATTTCTTTGTGCGTAAATCTTGCTCAACCATAGATTTGGCAAATATTGAAGATTCGGAGGAAAAAGAGGAAGCCATATCTAAGTAAGAGTCTAGTGTTATGTGCCACAATATTTCACCTCGACTTCAAGATCAAAAAAGGTTTGCTAAACCTTTAATCTTGGATATGAAGAGTAAAGGTAAAACACATGACCATAATTTTGAACAACCTCCCACTCTTGGTTGGGATTGGTTAAACTTGGGTGAGATTTTGAAATCTCTCAATCCTATGATTAATGTGAGTGCTATTGACCAGTTGGTTGATTGGCAGATGTCAGCATTTTTGCGATTATTGAGGGATAAGAAATTACTCCTATATGATTGTTATGCTCAACAATTTATATTGGGTATTGACTTAGGTATGAAAAGTTAGAACACAATGGAGACTGTAGCAAAAATAGCACTCCTCATAAGTTGTGAATACCGTGGTACTACATGGTGACTCAACTAGGCTTATAGCCAAAATGGTTGCAAGGAGAGGTAGTTCATCATGGTACGCTATTCGTGAGTTGTGTGAATTGCAAAGGTCAAAGTTAAATCTATTTACCATCAGAATGGGGCGTCTGATTTTCAAGCTTTCTAGGAATGCAGCGTAAATAAAAGCCAAAACAATTAGTGTAGATTGTATTGTAAAGTGTGTTAATTTGTTTGCATTTTATTTGTGTGTTTGTTTAGATTTAATGTCTTTTGTTTATAAGTCTAGGACATCAGGGCCCACTCTATCCACATTTGACATTCACCATGGCAAGTCAACAAGTCCATCTTGAAGAACACAGGCGTATAATGATCTGCAGCAGGCACACAACGAATTGACCAGGGAGCTCCTTTTTCCTTTATCTTTTATTTTATTTCCTTTATTGTAAATTTGTATTTTTGTGACATATGTTGTTTGTTCATATTTATTTTGTTGTTTGCTTATTTTGAGATATATTTTTCGTATCTTTGGTGATCTGGTACGAAAGTGTTCCGATTTGAGCTCTACAGGGTTCGATCTCCTTGCTACTCCTTGCTGTCTCAATTTTGATTTTTTATTTTCTTTTTGTAATTAGGTTTTTAGTAGTATCTTAGACACCTTGAAGACAATGTGTCATTCAAGTGTGGGGGAGGGTTCCCTTCAAGAATTTTCCTTTTGTGTACAGAATGTTTATGTATGTGTGTCTAGGTTTAGACTTGGTGTAAATTTTTCAAAATTTGACCCCCTTCAAAAATTTTCAACTTGTATTTAAAGATTTATCACCTTATTAGTTAAGAATTTAACTCAAACACAAAGCTTAAGAATATGTAGAAACCTCACACTTAGTTATTTAGACTAGTGGTCTCGCTGTGTAGACTAGACTAGAATATTGATGTGCGAATCTTGTGAGGTACTTTGAGCCGAAGGAGGAGGCATCCGTCTCTAATTCTTTTCATGAGGTGTATACTAAGTCAATTGATTAGGGTATCCTACTAGTACTTGTCACAGTCTTAGTTGTGTGAAAGTTAGTGGGAAGACGGGGGCATTTCTTTGACATTTGAGCCTAGAGCTTTAGAGACAAAATCTCAATGATTTCCAATTGCATAAACCAACTTGAGCGTAGTCTTTTCTTGATTATAGACTAGGTAACCAACTTTCAGCCTAAATGACCTATCTTCCTTACCTTTGACCATCATATCTGAGGATTATATGATGAGTTGTATGGGTTTAGTTGGTAGCTTCATGTACATGGTTTAAGTTATTGAAATCGTAAAAAATTGAGTGGCCAAGTGTTGAAGAAGAGTTTTTGCCTAGAACATGCTAAGTTATTTTATTTTGTTTAGAAAAAAAATGTGCTGTAAATATTGTGTTAGTAAAAAAAAAAGAAAAATAAAACAAAAATAAAAAAAATAGAAAAAAAAGAAAAAGCGCAAAAAAGAAAGTTGTTGTGAATAAAGCATGAATTCTTGGCATAACCTCGAGCTTCAGAGTCATAGAATATTGGTAAATTGGGTGAGAGCTTAATTATTTTAAGTGAGGATGTCTAGAATAGACGAGAGACTAGTTGCTTTTGTAACACGTCCTCGGATTGGGTGGTTTAAC
>SOPF01016846.1:0-21957 GCA_012979155.1 Hypericum perforatum
ATAAAGAAGTATTTAAAAAAACAACGATATCAAAATGGAAATTCCATTTTGATCTGATATCGAATGTTTCCTTTTACTAAACATGGAATGTTCACGATCGTTATGATGATCACTTGTTTGTGTTCAGGAAAATGGTAAGATATTTAATTTCGTTGTGGGACAAATACTAATAATGTCCTCCTATCTCTAGTGTGCAACTTTCTCTTTAAAAAGATGCGCTTAGTATATCGATTAATTTTTTCAACACTTTATATATTGGGTTAGTCTCCTTTCCAATAATTTATCCAAAATATTGTCATCCTAAGCCCACTTCATCAGTTTCAGGTTTGTGATGTGGTATAAGGTTTGATAACAACGTTCCGTTCACGTCAGCAATAACTTACCAGGCACTAACTAATTAATTAAACGCGGAATTTATGTTTAGATTAAAAAAAATATTCTCTTATTAAAAGAAAGGTCCGGATAAAATTATACACAATTAGCTATGTACCATGCTCTCCTACTCAAGGTCGCCTATCTTGAGCAAATTTTGTTATTTTTTCAATCAATAAATCTTTTTATTTGTCCAAAAATTAACCACAACCTTCCGGACTAAGGTCCCAGGATAGTAATTACTTATGGCTTTATTGTGTCGTTGAGATTCGTGATGCGGAGCGGCACACAAGTGGCTAAAGAACCCACACAACTCCCTGTCGGAACAAGAAGAATGAAGATGCTGTTTCTATCTCCACCTAAAGAGAAAGGTCTCCGTTTTTATTTGTATTAATTATGTGTGTGTGATAAACGAAATGGAGGGGAATCCATCAAATTATCTCATTGAACCATCACCTTTTACGCCTCCCTTTATTTTTCTATCCATGTATTGTGGAATATGTTAAACAAAGAAGCCCCTCAACTAAATTCCCACTGAGCTATTAAAAATGACTCGAACAACGACCGGTTTTTTTCTCTAGATCGCATGTATACAGTTTTTCTCCCAAAACGGGCCACCATCTCATCCCTATATAAGATCATCCTTAAAAAAATCCACCATTATCCCTAACGTACATGTATAAAGACAATTAATTCAATTATGATATATAATTGACTGGGAATTAAATGGAGAGAGTAGGCAAATTGGCATCACAAAAAGCGGTGGTGATATACAGCAAGAGCTCTTGTTTCATGTGCCATGCAATAAAGAGGCTGTTCTACGAGCAAAGGGTGAGCCCAGCGATTTAAGAGCTCGACGAGGTGGACTCGGCCAGGGAGAAGGAGATGGAGTGCGCCCTCCTCCGCCTCGGCTGCAGCCTCTCCATCCCGGCAGTCTTCGTCGGCGGCAAGTTCGTCGGGTTTGCTAACATGGTCATGACGCTCCAGCTCAATGGGTCCCTCAAGAAATTGCTCAAAGAGGCTGGAACTCTCTGGCTGTAGCCCTAACCTATGTCTGGTCTCCTTTTTAATCTGGATTCCTTATATAAGAATCCAGATTAAAAAGTGAACTACTAAATAAGTAAGAGTGAGGATGAAGAGAAAATATATGAGGGAAAAATCAGGTTGATCAAGTAGGTTATTGTAATTCTGCCTTGTAGTGCTTTCATCACAAAGTTGAAAAAATTGGACCACCTACGATCACTCCACAATTATGTGTATCAGAAATTTTCTAAACAGTAATTTTATGGGAAATATATCGTTTTCTCTATCGTCAAAGTTATTAACATGTCAATAATTTAAATATTATCACTTGAAATGAACCACCTACCACATAATTACTCAGTGGAAAGGCGATGTGTGTCTCCCTTCCAGCTAGAATTTTATTGACCAATTAAAATTTTGGACAAATCTCTTATCACCTATTAAAAAATTAAAAAAATAGCTTATGTCCACTGGGCTTAAATAAGCCCATGAGTTTCTCCTTTTTGTTGGATGGGTCCAATTCGATCCAAACATCATATGCAATCGGTTCGTGCAAGAGAAGAAAGATAAATGCGCTAATAAAACCTCTGAATTACGATCCAGACCATTTTTGAGTGATTTTACTCTGGCTCTTAATATATCAACTTATAACAAATTGTAATATATATTAGCAAGGAAAATATATGAATCTTGTATTGGTTGTAGTTAATATATTTAAGAGTTAATAATAACTTAAGAAATTTATTTTTATTTATAAATAATAATAATAATAAGTCTAATTAGAATTTAATCAAAATATAGTTAGAGTATATTTTAAATTAAGGTAAAATAGTAAAGATAGGCTAAAAAATTCATAGAATTCATAACTTATGCTATATCTCACTTTTAAATGTGGTCGCATATCCGCACTATACATTAAACTCACTTAAAATCAACATATCCTTGACCTATAAAATAAAAATAAAGCATGAATCATGGAATATGAATATTTGTTATCCTTAAACTAAGTGGAATTTGACTACATTTGACTACATTTGTGTGACCTCCCGACAGGTAATTACAATTTACAGCTGTTGACACTGTGTACTTTGAATTTCTTATGAGTAAGTACGCCAATTTGGACCGAACATCGCTTTCAGTTTTGACTTCCCTGCACAAATTATTAAACAAATTTTACCCACCAACTTTTCATTTTGTCGCTGCGTTCATAGATTTTATGTTAATAGCTACCTCATGGTTTATGCTTCTACTCTCTTATGTGTTTTACTTATAAAAAAAAAATATCACAAAGTTGATAGCATTCAAATTGATCAGGATCCAGATTATGTTATGTGTGATAACTTACTGCGTTACATACATAGATAAAATGAATCAATGTGCGGAATAACTGAAGATACCGAAATTAGCATATATTAATTAGTTAATAGTGAGATAAGAATTGGTTCGAAAATTTAAAAGCTCAAAATAATAGTATACCAAAGCATATAATAGAGTGGAGTCTAACCTAAATCTTATAACCGTTCAAATTAATAGCATAGAAGACAAAATAGGGTGAAATAAATATCTACTGTCGGTGTGTGGAAACAGTAACATCCAATGTTGACTCTGACTTACCTGCTTTCTCATCATTTTGTTTCACATAAGATAGAAGGGAACAGGCCTTCGGTCTTACATTTTGTTCTCTCTCTTTTTAAATAGTTCATGCGACTCCTGTCGGTCGGTTGTTCGTCTTGTTCCTTGATATATAAGGTAGGTGGCTCAATCATCGGTAGCGAAAAAATTTATTGTGTTAATTTTTAATTTTTTGAACTTTTTAATTGGACCAATTCATAAATCATACAATACACGAGGATATTTTTTTCTAAATAATATATAATTAAGATTATGTGTTCATTTTCATTGCTCGATTTGAATGAGACCCAAAAATCGAAAGATAAAAATAATGTGCATGAAATTAATCATTTTGACATCATATTAAAATTATCAAATACAATTTATAACTGTAACATAATGGATCGTTGAACTTACAATGGTTATAGAAAATGTTTTCTCGGTGACGAATTTTTTTTATACTCATTCCCAAACGGTTGAACAAAGAGAGACGTAGCGACATGTTTGTGCTCCATTAGATTAAGCGTTACGGTAATTATCTATTCAGAACCAACCATATGTTTAGGACGGCGGATAATTGTTTTGGAAAGTTCAAGACGAAACTTCAATCGTATGGTCAACCATCCGTTGACCGCTCCAGAAGAGTGCCACGTGTACTCCACCAACGGCAGGGGCGGTGGTTGAGACCAACCGTCCAATTTGACTAAACCACGCATTTCCCGCTTGCCGGAAAAGAGTGACTTTAATATGTGACATTTTTTATTATAAGAAATTTCACGTTTAATAATTATGAATTCGAAATTGTTTATTAAATACATTAAAATTATTGATTTAGAAAATTAGTGGCACATATGTAGAATTATGGTTCGGATTTGGTGGCCATAATTTTGGCACATAGTTAATGGGAGATTTTTTAAAGGTTGGTAAAGTTCAATGACAAACATCTAGCTTGTGTTACCAAAATTTCAGTTCGAGATATATTAATTTAGTAAAATTAATTCCTTACATTAAATTTCAAATGGCGGAGATGAGCGTCTATTAGGGCTACGACGACAAATGGTGAGCATGCAAATTTTCATTTAGTGATTGTGATTAAGGACTTGATTACTCAGCGGTAACTAATTATTACAAAGAAATCAACACAGGAGTACTTGTCCGACGATCAACCGCCATGACTTCGGCGATAACTTTTTGACCGGGAAACGTCCGATAACGTTTATTGAATTTTCTTTTCCCCACTTATGCTTACTTTTTTTATTAGTGAAATTATAATACTGGTGGACTTTTAATAATTTGAATTTAAACATCTCATTTTATTTAAACAATTTATAGTAAATCGGTCTACATATTTGGTAGTTTTTAGACAAGGTTTTATTCAGACATGCACTCAGAAAATTAATCAAGATTTGAACTAATATAAAAAATAAAAAATATTTCAAAGTACAAAAGATAAACTCATAATATAGTATGTATGTTTTCGCAGTTAGGCTGTCGTCCCAAAAACTTACGATGAAGTCGGAGAAATGACTCCCACCTCAACTTGCCGTGACAAATAGTTTGCCTTATATTGATAATAGTAGTGTAGTACCGTAATAAAACAGGCCAGGTGCACAGGGACGGAGGCATGTGAAGACTTGTGGGGGCAATTGCCCCCACACAAAAAAAAATTTATAGCTATATATTTAATAAAAAAAATTATTTTATTGATATTGACTAATTTGCCCCATAATATAAATTATATAAATATTTTGCCCCCATGATATAAAGTTCCCTGCAGGTGCAAATCGAATAATTCCAATAATCTTGAAGCCCCGGTTAGCTTTCAATAGATCTTAAACCATTTGCCACTATCCAAAAACAATCCAACCCTTTTTTGAGTCCATTTAATTGGTCTTCTTATCATGATTGAAAATTAGAACAGAAAAACGTGTTAAAAATGTCCATCACAACTTTGGAACCGCATCGTTCGGACGAGGACCCACCTCCCGACAGCGATGATGGTGTGGTTGTAGTAGAAATGTAATCCCCAAGATGTCAAATTGAAGGGCCATTAACAAACTCACCACCGATAGTAAAAAAATCACTAATTTTCTGGTCACTCGAATAGAATATGGTAATTTTTCTGTCTGAAAAGAGAATGATTTAACATAAAATGGTGAAAATTTTATTAGCGATCCAAAAATACTTATTTCTCAATGTACCTGTTTTTGCTACGAGTAAATAATCCCCCCCTCGTTACCAAAAACCTCAAAGATGCCAAAAGATTACGGGGTTGGTGACTTTAAGACAGAAGTTAAACGGTTCTCGTGTTCATACGAACCAATATTAAATAATTATTAAGATAATTTTATCATTTACTAAATTTTATCAAACTTAAATTTTGAGTTATTGTTCAATGAATGGAATAATAAATATTATGAACCGAAAAAAGATAATATAGACTGATGATGGAATCTGTGTTATATTCCGATGCATATTCATTTGTTTGGTTTTCAATTTCATTTCCCTCGCCAATTTCTTCAAAATCTCCCGCACTTAAGAGGTTAACTATTAAAGTTAAAGTCTCAACTTTTAATACAACCGAACAAAAAATGTTGTTTAATAGTTTAAACGAGTCCCCCTCCCATTAATTTCCCATCACAAAAGAGAGTTATATCTCATTAAATTCGTTGTCTTTTCCTAATCTCCCCATTTCCGTCTACTCTCACCATTACCTTTCTTCTCCTTTTGCTTTTGCTTCAACAACCGTTTCCGCGATTTGATGATCTAACCCTTTAGGTCTTCCGATCTCTCTCTATCCTATGGCCCTAGAGAGAGAGAGGGTAGAGAGAGAAAGCAGAGACCAAACTGAAGTCACTGTCTTTGGTAGTGTTCTTTCATGGGGATTGGTCTGTTTTAGTTAAGCTGAGTAAAGGTTGCAACTTTGGGGTCCTCCCACAATTCCCTTGGTGGGTTTTGTTGGGTTTTTTGAGTTGTGTCTTAATTGGGAGATAAGAAGCTCATCTGGGTCGGTCGGATTTGGACATGGGTGGGTGTTTCCCTTGTTTTGGATCGGCAAGCAACGAGGGGTCTGGTGGGGTTGCTGCTGTTAAAGAAGTGACTAAGAAGGATTCACTCAAAGAAGGCTCACTTGCTCAGTCTCATCATCTTGGTAGGCTCAAGTTGCCCTCTTTATGGATTTCTGGGGTTTGTTTGATTTCAATTCCGTGGCTTTTTAGTGTTTGTCTCGAGCCGTTTTCGTGTTGGGAAATTCTGATACTTTGATCTGTTATGTCCGTTGGTAGTTCTCCTAAACTGTTGCAACTGAGGTTTTAATACCGCTGTTATTGGTTTGTCGCAAATTGGGAGATCTGTCGGTGATTCTAGTATGCCCAAGTTTATTTTATTTTATCCTGCTAAGCAAGTAACAACTGTCATCTGCTTTTTCTGCAATTCTATTCTTAGTACAGAAATCAATGTCGTTCTTGAATTGAAGGCCAGTGTGAACCGATGGCATTGCCCGCGATTTTGACTCTTTGATTGATAGATCTCTAGATATGGTGAAATGCTGTTTTATAGTTTTATATTTGAGCGGCTGTGTACTGCTGTGGCTTGAGATTCTAGAGTCCACATTCCTACGTTAAATATAGGCTCAAAAGGAGAAATGCAGGAGTCATTCTGCGAATTCATATTTTGTATCCATCAACACTGGGTATTACAAGGGGGGGTTGGTAGGTATCTGAAAGTGTAATTGTTCTGAATGATCTTACTTTCTTGTGCTCTTGTGGACTTATCGGACTAGGTTTTGCCTAATGTACTTTCATAGCTTAAGACTGTATGGCTCCATTCTGAGTTTCTTGTGATCAGAAGAGAATATTTCTTTCCAGCTGTATTTCTGCCTTCCTTTCTCTAGTTAGTCTCACACTGGTTGCAATGCAGAGAAATCAAAGTCTAGGAATGGTTCTGACCCTAAGAAGGAGCTATCAAATGCAAAAGATGGCTCAAACCCTCATATTGCAGCACAGACATTTACATTCAGAGAGCTAGCTGCTGCAACAAAGAATTTTCGGCAAGAGTGCTTGATAGGTGAAGGAGGCTTTGGCAGAGTATATAAAGGTCACTTGGAGAGCACTGGACAAGTGAGTTATGAACCTCAAGGGAATTCGTGCTATAAACATTGTATCTCTCAGTGTCTAGCCGCTTTATATCGTCGTTCACTTTAATCATCAACAACAATTGTGCTCTGTGCTATAACATTTGTGACCGTTTTTATATTGAATGGAAAACTGTATTGCAGGTTGTGGCGGTAAAACAGCTTGACCGGAATGGACTTCAAGGAAATAGGGAGTTTTTAGTGGAAGTTCTCATGCTTAGCCTCTTGCACCATACAAACCTTGTTAACCTAATTGGTTATTGTGCCGATGGGGACCAACGGCTCCTGGTTTACGAGTATATGCCGCTCGGATCATTAGAAGATCATCTACATGGTAAAGTTGATCCTTTTAATGAATAATTTTAATTGCAGAACATTTTTTTCTGGACCTTTCTGTGTATGGTAACTCCCAGAAAATTGGACAGCGTTATAAAGTTCTTAGATCTAGCTCTTCACTGTCAAACATACGGTAGGTGATCAGTAGTTCCTGGTTTGAGCCTTGGTAGGACCGTAGGAGATCGGCCGAGAGTAACCATGAATTATGAATGAAGAATTATGCTTAGTTGTTGTAGAGACGCAAGTTCATTATTTTGAAGGTTTAGTTAAAATTAGCCAGGGTCTTGGCTGGCCTTTATCCATGGTTTTGGGAAAACATAGAGAAGAGACGATAGTTTTTCTTTGTTGAATTGGAGGTTAGCTGTTGAAATTGGGTTTCAACAATCTCTTCCCCTACTGTTCTATGTTCAGTTAGCACGCGAAAAACTATGATTAAAATCAATGCACCCTTTTGGAGGATGGATGAGTGAAAATGAGCACTTTGTATTGCAACTGTTTCAAGCATTCAGATTTCGATGAATTTTTCATTACTGTCTGATCATGGTTGTTCTAGCCTTGTATCGTTTCTTTATTTAGCCACGAGGTCAAGTTATTGACTCATAATATTTTTTATTCCATGTTTTGGACTTGTTTAAATTATAACATGACATGCAGTTCTTTGACACTTGATTCATTGCCATGTTGAATCAGATCTTCCGCTCGACAGACAGCCTCTGGACTGGAATACAAGGATGAAGATTGCTGCTGGTGCAGCCAAAGGCTTGGAGTATTTGCATGACAAAGCAAACCCTCCTGTTATATACCGAGACTTGAAGTCATCTAACATCCTTTTGGATGAAGGGTATCACCCTAAATTGTCGGATTTTGGACTGGCAAAGCTGGGTCCTGTTGGTGACAAGACCCACGTATCCACTCGTGTGATGGGAACATATGGTTACTGTGCTCCAGAATATGCTATGACTGGCCAGCTTACATTAAAGTCTGATGTATATAGTTTTGGAGTCGTCTTTCTTGAGATCATCACCGGACGCAAGGCTATAGATAACACCAGAGCTCCTGGTGAACATAATCTTGTTGCATGGGTAAGTTTTCCGTCCTCGGTTTTTCACTGGTTTGATTTTTAAGAGTTATAATTCATTCCATGATACGATACTCTGCAGGCACGACCACTTTTCAAGGACCGTAGGAAGTTCCCCAAAATGGCCGATCCATTGCTTCAAGGTCGTTATCCAATGAGAGGATTGTACCAAGCTCTAGCGGTGGCAGCCATGTGTTTGCAAGAGCAAGCAGCGACAAGGCCGCTGATAGGTGATGTTGTGACTGCTCTCACATACTTGGCTTCTCAAACATATGATCTGAATGCTTCTAGCCAAAGTAACAGAGGGGGGCCATTAACACCTAGGAGCAGGGATGATCGGAGAGGTGTGGCAGATGGTCTAGATAGCCCGGATGACTACAGACGCGGAGGGCGACATGGCTCCCCCTCGAGTTACAAGAATTCACCTGATTTTAGGAAAAGGGATCATGGTAGAGAGCTGAGTGTTGGCTCAGACCGAAATGAAGCCGGTGGTGGTTCTGGTAGAAGATGGGGTGTGGACGACGGCGAGCGGTTGGATTCCCAGAGAGATAGCCCTGTAAGTACCAGCAGGACACCTAGGAACCGTGATTTAGACAGAGAGCGTGCAGTTGCTGAGGCTAAAGTATGGGGAGAAAACTGGAGGGAGAAAAAACGGGCAAATGCATTGGGTAGCTTTGATGGTTCCAACGAGTAACTCTATGCAAGGGTACCAAGCAAATTCCAGCAGAGAAGTTGCAGGACGCATCGGTTCTTTGTCATCTTGGTTATCATTCCAGCACGAAGGAATAAGAAGGCGGCTCCATCATTTCGAAGCATTGGCTGCATCGTGTGTCCTGGTATCTTGTACTTGAACATTAGAGCCTTGAGTACTTCAACTAGGTGGTTGAAGAAAGGAGAGACGAAAACAGCTGTAAAGAAGGTTCCTGCAATGTTGTAGTGACTGCACAAGTTGGCAATGTACAAAAGCTTATTAGTCTCCGTCTTTCTCGGACATGAGCAAGACCCTCTCGGTGTGCCTACCATCTCGAGAGATAGAGAAAGGATTGCGGAGGATTTCGGATCAGAGAATCCGTACCCTTTTGCTGAGGAAGTAGTATTTTCATGTGTCTCGTAGGTGTTAATACTGTGTTTGTGTAATGGACGCTTTGTTGAGTCGGGTCACCTTTCGGCATATACAGTCTCTTCTTTTCTTTCTGATTTTCTCCTCTCTCAACAATTTTGGACGGCCAATTGGTGTATGATCGATCTATTTGGTATCCAGATAACAGAACTGAATCAACTATTCCGGGTTTAAGTCTAATCAAATCACATTTTGACAGATGTTAAAGTGCGTCACGTGACTTTTAACTTGTCCGAGAGAGAACTCTTGTGAGAACTTGTTCCTGTCAAATCTATTTGCATTTTACTTTCTAAAAAGGGTTCTCCTGCCCTGCTGGCCATAGTTTGAGATTTCCATAATCATTGCAAAGCTAAGTTGTTATAGATTAGGCATGAACAACCCAAGTAGCTTTCTACCAAAAAAAAAAAAAAACAACCCAAGTAGCTTTTGTTGTTTGTGGGCCTAAAATCTAGCAGAAACCAGTCAGATGAAGATTCCAAAATGATAAAGAATAAGCCGGTTCTAATCTAGTAGCTTCAATAACTTGGTGGAGCTCTAAAGGTAGAGAAACTGAGTAAGTGCTAGACCATCTATACCAAAGAAAAAGGTTATACGTGATCATAAAAGGTACTTGGTCTCTCCTAAATAGAAGAACACTCGTATGCACCATCCAAGTAGAATCAATTCCATTAATTTCAACCGTATACGACCGCAGTGAATCAATCACAGTTGCATCATCGTGATATTTCCCTGTCCTGCCTGCTGGTACATTCATCAGCTCTTCCATGCTGAAACCTGAAACACGAAAGTAGGGATCCAGTTAGTTATATAGCTTCACTACTTCCAAGCTATGGCGTGTTTCTTAAACTTGGGCGTAGCTACTGGCCGGTAGGTTCAAGCTATGGCAATGCTGTCTATAGTCTAGAATATGGTCCGACAAGTGCCAAACTACGGTGGAAGAACTTACCAGCACAATTCTGCAGCTCTACATACAAGCTGCTCTAACAGAAACTTCGCTGGATCACCGGAAGGGTTGTTCAAGATGTAAGAATGGACAAGGTTAACTGCTTCTTCATTGCTGAATAAATCAAACAGACCATCACTTCCAAATATGACAAAGTGGTCGGATTTTGATATCTTATGAACATTCGCTGTCGGTTGAGTAGAAACGTAAGGCGGGCTCCTCAGATTGCGGACTCGAAGAATGCCCATCAATGCATCATTTAGCTTTTTCTGCACGAGGAAGAAGACATGTGTTACATACATCACGGTGAATTGTGTGTTGACCAGAACTCAAGAAAATAACAGTACGGACCTTTTTCAAGTATCCAACTCAGAAAGCTCGAGTGACCTTCGATTTTCCTTTCATTTTTCTGCCAACAATCAGTTCCGGTTCATCAGGATGATCACCTAATAGCCTAGTTTTTTCAACTTCATTGTCAACGGTATGACATTCGGTCAGCTGGATAGCTTTCAGTTCTCCCGCGATCAGCTCATTGCCTTCATATGTTGCCAGGACTGCTCGATTATCCCAAGATTAAGGCTGTACAAGTCCATACCATGAAGAAGACCAATCAGTACAGAAGATCCTACCGAGACTTGACCAGGTCGGTCTTCCATCTCCTGCTCTACCATGTGTAAGAAATCATTCTCAGCCTGACTCAGAGCAGGCTGAAGGCTGTCCAGCACCTGGTGTTGAAACAAATAGGGGGAAATGTCTAGTTGGGAGTGCTTGTTGTTCGTTACAAGACTCTTAGCATTTAAATCCTCCTCGTTACAAGTTCCGATAGGAATTTTTCGCCCAGGATCCTCGCTATTTTTCTGCTGTGATTCCCAGTCCAAAATGTTAGTATGAAAAATAATGGTTTCATACAATCTACCAGCAAGAAAATCAGTAGCATCTCGTCCATTGAATTCATCATAGATACCACAGAAGAGCCATCCATTTTCGTCCGAACACACAGCTTGAACCCTGTCTTCGCCAGCAGCTCCACCTGCCACTTGAACTTACTCGGCATTAAGAAAACTATCACTCCTAGGAGTACTCGTAGAATTGAACATGTCACCAAAGAGAAGTAATCTGGACTACAGTGTAGATAGCAAGGATTTACCAAAATGTTTTTACTCAGAGTAGATAGCGACCTCTACTTTTGACTATAGTGTCATCGACTCTGATATTGGGAATGTGGCAAATGCTGGGCCAGTCCTCACCCTTGTTGCTTCCGCATCTCCGCCGCAGATTATCAGACATATTGATTATTAATTTTTCCAGAGAGGTGAGTTCGACCAACCAAACTGGCAGTGAAACCAAATTAGGGCAGAACCCGATACGCAACTCTTGAATTGTTTTCAAGTGCCGAAGCCACTTTGGCAGAGACTCGAATGTCATCCCGTAAAGAGAAAGAGATTTGAGGCATCCAAGGGCTTGCCAATGCATGACTTGATCATCACGCTCATCCTCCGACAGTTCTATGCTGCTACACCAATCTAGTGAAAAGGTCTCAAGGGACGTTAGATATCCAACTGCTGGTCCCACGGCTTTTAATTTATCGCAAAAAGATATGGTTAGAGCCTTGAGAGAACCCATGTGGCACAACAACTCCTCTGGAAGAAACTCTATATCTTCAATTTGGTAGATATTCAACTCTTGCAGTTGAGATAAAGCAGTGGAAAATGAAGAAGCAGCAACAACCAGGGAAGAGCCGATTTGTTCTGCTGTTACTGTCGCCTTTAGAATATCTTGTAAGGATTTAACACTGCCACAGCCAAACGCGAGAGATTTCAGAGGTGGAAACAGGGGCATTGAGGCCAAGTAGGGACAGGACTCGATGACCAGATGGGACAGGACTGGAAATCTGGGAAGTGATTCTAACGTTGTTGTCGAAGGTCTCCTCCACCCTTTCAAGTTTTTGCAATGTACGAGTTCTAGAACCTCCAGGGAAGGGAAGAAATATGATGTTGTCTGGGTTGCACTACCAGACTCCACATACTCGAGAGCTTCAAGGCCAAGCAAACACAGACGCCGGAGATAAGGAAGCTGATGCAATGGCGGGATATAACTCGTGAAGAATCAAGACGTGTCATTCTTATACATAACTGGAAAAAGACAAAGAAATACTAACATATCTGGAACCAATTCTAACCATTGCACTAAACAAAGAGGATAACACTAACATAACCTACACAAAGAGAAATCTATCCACTGCTTCGCCACGTCGATTTCATTTAAACAGATATACAATCAAGATCTATTTACTTATTTTTTTTAGTGATTAATTAAGAAATAAAATCAAAATTTAGCTTACGCAATTACGAGCGAAGGATATTAACGGACTCCCGCTCCGTCCAATTCAACCACGGCCCCAGCTTGTAACCGCTCGAGGGTGTGAGTAACGGCGAAGGCCTACTAGAAAATCAAAATATACGGTCGACGACCGGTTGTTTACTTGATCGGTAGATAAGATTTTACTTTTAGGGGCAGATTAACCCTAAACTCTCCTAAACGACGAGCATTAGTTGGGCCTATAGGATACGGCCTGTTGGGCATTTGGCCCACTTATTATTCATGCTAAATAATGTAATATTAGCATATCCATGAATTCTTGTTAGTTGGGCCTATAGGATAGGGCCTGTTGGGCATTTGGCCCACTTATAATCATAACCAAGCTTTTGCATGTATTCTCAATATTCTGTTCTAAGTTGACTTATCGTTGTTAAATATTGGTATGGATTTTTCTACACAATTTAAATTCCTACTCCGCTCCAACTCTTATCTAAACTGATCTTGAAAATGAGTATGTATTTTTTCTAGAAAATATTGCCAAATGTGAACCAATTATATGCTGGGTTGGTGTATCTGGTGGACCAGTGGAGCTGTTTATGAAAAAAAGCAACCAAATGTTCCTGGGTACAATTGCTACCAACTTCTGTTTATGTCCCCTCTGTGTAATTCAATGACGGTAGCCACTGTACTGACATGGAGATTATCGAGAGAACCAGGCAGCCCCCGACACGCGCTGGAGCTGCGTGATCCCGTTGGGGCCTGCGCGCGGAGGGGACTAAGAGGAACTCGTAAATTGATATGAAACAGAACATGAAGGTTGGCGGAATCACGGGGATCGACGCTACCGGGAACTTGTAGCTGCCTGTTGTCAGAGACAATTGATCGAGCAGGTTATACGCAAGGAGAGGACGACCTGTCGTTTAATTCAGAGATGAGCTCGCACACACAGTCAGCAACTTATCCACGTGGCGAGGCATCAGTGGTCAGCAGGAAATGGACACCCACGTCACGAGGAGCGGGAAATAGAGAATTAGTTATTCGCGGTTATAACTGTCAAGTAGGCGGGAAGGTAGACAGAATTACATATAAGTACCCCCTGACTTTGATATAATCCTCATTCCAGTACAATTTCATCAATTCTAATAAAAATCTTCCCTCTCTCTCTTTCTCTCTCTACCTATCTTCTCTCTCCTCCATTCTTGCACCTTCAGGAGCGATTCCTGACACCTGTGTAAGGGTCCATGAACATCCCCTGGATTACCGGGAATGATGCATGTCTTCATATTGACTGCTCAGGATTATAGGGAGCATCTTTGTCAGGATCTTCACTTATTCTTCTTGTCAGGCCCTGCTTCTCGTCTCAGGATTGCTGCTTTGTCCAGCAATCTACCACGAATCGACTCAGAAACTCGATCATTTCGTGACTCCATCAAATTCGAATATGCAGTCTGGTTAATTTAATGAACTAAACTAGGGAGATGCAAGATAACCTTAGTTGGTCAGAGTGTTGGATTCTCTCTTCTGCCGCATCTCTCAGCGAGTCATCAATCTCAAACAACTCGTCGGGATTCTCCGGAACTGGTATGTTTCTGTTTTGAAAAGCCACCACCATAACCTGAAATTTGAACCTGAAACTGTAAGTTAGTTACCTATTGTGAGTCACCTATAAGTAGAAGATTGGTATTAGGAGCGTTTGCTTTGGTATTCCTCCTTCTTCACGAAAGGGCAGCCACTGCGCGGTAAAATGGCTTCCCACATCCTAGGACAATGTAGCCCAAAAGGGTACCAAAGGTTCCAATCAGGAACCCCAAGTACAATCCTTTGTTCATGCTAACCCAAACAATGACAGTGACTCAAACCATGGATCCACTAGTTGAGCTCAACAGGAACCAATAGTAGAAACCTGCAATTGCGCCTTCCTCCTTTCCGTACAGATCGAATTGGTCACCCCCAAGTGCAGATAGATCTCCATTGACACTCAATAGACTTACTAATCGAACTCCCCGAATTTCGAGCCGAGCAAGAACTCAAATGTTGACAACTCTTATTGCCAATTTTTTTTTTAATATTGATGCATTATCGATATAGTACTTCACTGAATAACCAAGAGGAAACATAACAAGGAACCCATATGGATATGGTCGATGATTCACTTAATTACAACATAAAAACCAGTCTCGTGATCAGGTTATCATCACTGATGGATGGTTTGCTATAGGTACAATCCTATATTACAGCCCTGAGAAGCTCTGCAACAACGAACTGGACAATCGAAGAGAGAGGCCTTGTGTGGATGCAAGAACAAGCTAAGCCCATTCAATAGTCAATACCACAAGGGTATCTATCTTTCGGAAAGAGGTCGGGGAGTCCCAACTGGGAAGTATCTCGGAACTTATCTACCCCATTGCAGATATTTATTTTGGCTAATGTTGCATTAGCACTCAGATCAGCACCAGACAAGCAAGAGAAGCTGCTGTTCCTCGGCATTTTAGAAACACCCCAAGAGGCATCATCATAGCTGTTACATTGATACCCAAAACCAACCTTAAGATCTCCTTCTGCAGTAGCCGTGCTTGGCTACAGTATCTTTCTTAACTCCAGCACATAAAGCAAGAAGTTCTAAATCGGTAATCGCATAGAGAACGAAGCTTCAAATTGCAAGAAAAATAGTTTTCTTCTGCTGCTCCCAATTTGACCATACTCTTAGTGAGAAAAAAAAACACAAGAATCATAAAGGTACTTGGCAGATAGAAACCAGATACTATACCAAATCCTTTACAGACTCCTGTTGATCAAAACCTTTCAAGACTCAATCTTTCAATTAACAATACACGAGAATAGTGGTCTTCTAGTCGAACATGAATTATTCGGTTAGTTGAATCAAACAGACCATCACTTCCAAATATGACAAAGTGGTCGTATTTTGATATCTTATGAACATTCGCTGTTGGTTGAGTAGAAACGTAAGGTGGGCTCGTCAGATTGCGGACTCGAAGAATGCCCATCAATGCATCATTTAGTTTTTTCTGCATGAGGAAGGAGACTTGTGTTACACACTCCACGGTAGATTGTGTGTCGACCAGAACTCAAGAAAATAACAGTACGGACCTTTATCAAGTAACTAACTCCGAAAGCTCGAGTGACCTTCAATTTTCCTTTCATTTTTCTGCTAACAATCAGTGCCGCTACATCCGGATGAACACCTAATAGCCTAGTTTTTTCAACATCCTTGTCAACGGTATGACATTTGGTCAGCTGGATAGCTTTCAGTTCTCCCGCGATCAGCTCATTGCCTTCATATGTTTCCAGGACTGCTCGACTATCCCCGAGATTAAGGGTGCATAAGTCCATACCATGAAGAAGACCAATCAGTACACAAGAGCATACCATATGTTAAGTATGAAAAATAATGGGTTCATACAATGTACCAGCAAGAAAATCAGCAGCATCTCGTCCATTGAATCCATGATAGATACCACAGAAGAGCCATCCATTTTCTTCCCAACACACAGCTTGAACCCTGTCTTCGCCAGCAGCTTCACCTGCCCCTTGAACTTCCTCAGCATTAAGAAAACTATCACTCCTAGGAGTACTCGTAGAATTGAACAAGTATCAATCGTATTCAGGCGGACTCGGAGATGACGGACTGCAACTCAAGTTTGACAAGCTGCTGCTCTGTAGCGAGGATGACAAGATATCCAACCTCGAAAGGCTTGGTTTTCTCTGCTTCACAACAGAAAATTGGAATAACCCAGAAATGAGTTCATTCCCAATTACAAATCTAAAATAACAATCTCAACATCCAGGTACTAATTTATGCCAAGACAATGCCAATCGGTAAATGTGCCATGACATGTGAAACGAGGCATGCCACACATGATAACTCAGGTTATTGAGATACACATGTGTCACTTGGTAGTAAAATGTACTTTGCTCAAACAACATAAAAAACATAGGTGAAGAAATACAGAATATTGAAAGATGTTGTAAGCAAAAAAAAAAAAGGACAGGCATCAGTATTTTACACTCGAACGAATCAAACAGAAACATGTTGCCAAAGACACAAATTTCATCAGAAAAAGATAACAAGGATTTACCAAAATGTTTTTACTTAGAGTAGATAGCGACCTCTCCTTTTGACCACAGTGCCATCGACTTTGATATTGGGAATGTGGCAAATGCAGAGCCAGTCCTCACCCTTGTTGTTTCTGCATCTCAGCGTCAAATTATCAGAGTATAATATTGTTAATCTTTCCACAAAGGTGAGTTCGACCAACCAAGCTGGCAGTGAAACCAAATTATCGCAGCTTGTGATATCCAGCTCTTGAATTGTTTTCAAGTGCCGAAGCCACTTCGGCAGAGACTCAAATGTCATCCCAGAAAGAGTAACAGATCTGAGGCATCCAAGGGCTTGCCAATGCATGACTTGATCATCACGCTCATCCTCTGACAGTTCTATGCTCGTACAGCCATGTAGTAAAAAGGTCTCAAGGGAAGTTAGATATCCAACTGCCGGTCCCACGGCCTTTAATTTATGGCACCCAAATATGGTTAGAGCCTTGAGGGAACCCATGTGGCACAACAACTCCTCTGGAAGAAACTCTATATCTTCAATATTGTTGATATGCAACTCTTGCAGTTGAGATAAAGCAGTGGAAAATGAAGAAGAAGAAGCAGCAGCAGCAGCCAGGGAAGAGCCTATTTGTTCTGCTGTTACTGTCGCCTTTAGAATGTCATGTAAGGATTTAACACTGCCACCGCCAAAACTGAGATATTTCAAAGGTGGAAAACGGGGCATTGAGGCCAAGCAGGGACATTCACTGATGAACAGATGGGACAGGATTGAAAATCTGGGAAGTGATTCTAGCGTTGTTGTCGAAGGTCTCCTCCACCCTTTCAAGTTTTTGCAAGATATGAGTTGTAGAACCTCCAGGGAAGGGAAGAAATATGATGTTGTCTGGGTTGTATTACCAGAGTCCACATACTCGAGAGCTTCAAGCCGAAACAAAACTAGACGCTGGAGATAAGGAAGCTGATGCAATGGCGGGATATACCGACATTTCTTGCAACTCCGTATTTCAATCTCCACCAGATTTGTGAGGCAAGAAAGCCACTTGGGGAAGTTCGATCCTCCGTTACCATCCACAATAAGCATTTTCAAGTTCTTGTGTGGCTCCAGTGCTACCAGTGCTCGTGTCATCTCATCCTCACCCAGGACACGCTTATCATATCCCCAATCTAAAGTCAAACATTGAAGATGTTCCTTCTCCTTTAAGTTGGATGATCTGACCTCATCAATTGTTGCACACCTTAGATAACTGATTTCCAGTCGACCTCTCAAGTTGTTCATACCATGCAATTCATTGAGGCCAGCAACCCACTTCGAAACAGAACCATCTCGGGGCACCACAAACTTGGTTAAGGTATGGAGAGAAGTTAGTTTTCCTAATCCACGAGGCATGCATCGTAGTCTCCCACAATGGGTGAGGTCGAGTTGACTGAGGTTAATGAGTTGATGGATGTCATTAGGCAATTCAATTAATCCACGACAACTCTTTAGCCTCAACACCTGCAAGTTGTATAACTGGGTAATTGAATTAGGAAGACGTTGTAGGTTTTCATTATGAGAAAGGTCAAGGTCTCTCAGATGTTTTAGCTTGCTGATCGAAAGAGGAACTTCAATGATCCCAGAAGAATGTAGATCCAAAGACCGCAAGAATCTAAGCTTACAAGTGAACACATCCCACTGCTTCCCTTCCATTATACATCCATCTTCAAATTCATCCTCCCAATCATGCAACAAAAGAAAGGTCCGCACATCATGAGCTTCCCTTAGGAAAACTGGCAGTTGCCAAGGTGCGGTTGGGTCAAAATGGAGTGATATGTGACGAGTTTTTTTTGTGAAAAATATCAATTTTTGGATTTGAAACTATAACATCTGATCCAGCCACTTGTCTAGCAAGTTCATGCATCAGATCATGCATTTTGCATGTCTCTATATTGCCTAATGTGTCTCTTGTGACCTCTTGAAAGAAAGACCTCCATAGAAGATCCATAAAGCAGTCAAGTCCAATGTCTTCCATACATCGAGAAGTACTTTGTCGATTTAGGTACCCTTGCGCCATCCAAAGAGTTATGAGCTTTGGGACATTGATAATGTGATCCTTGGAAAACAAGCAACAATAAGCAAAGCAATGCTTGAGGTAGGAAGGCAAATGATCATAACTTATCTTAAGAATTGAAAAGATGTTGCCCTCTCCTCCTTTAAGTTCCTCCATTTTAAAGGCTGGCTACTCTTCAATTGTAGTTTTGAAGTACAAGCAACTCCCTATTGCTTTTATGGCTAATGGAACTCCCGAGCATTGTGCAACTATTTTCTCTCCAATTTCTCTCTGACTTCTACTAGGGGTTTCTCCTCCCTGGAATGCCAACTGCGCAAACAATAACCAGGCATCCGCCTTAAACAAACCTTGCAAGTTATGTGATTTCATTGGGCGTGTCATCTTAGCTACACTAGCTAGACGAGTAGTGATAACAATCCTACTCCCCTTTGCACCAACAAGTAAAAGATCTTTCAATTGAGTCCATTTTTCATAATCCCCATTCCACACATCATCTAGCACTAGCAAGTATTTTTTCCCATTAATCTTCTCATGGAGCATGTCAACTAAGCGATCCATCTCAATAGAGCCGTCTATTTCCTTTGCGGAAGACCCTAATATCTTCTTTATTATCAACATCACATCAAAATCATCAGAGACACAAATCCACATTCTCAACTCGAATAGTGCCTTGACTCTCTCATCTTGGAACACAAGTTGGGCCAAGGTTGTCTTTCCTAGCCCTCCAATCCCCACAATTGGAATAATCCCAACTTTCTCCTTGTAGTCCTCGGACAATAAAAGCTGCACAACCGTATCCCTGTCAGCTTCTCTCCCGACAACCACTTGAGGAGGATGGGAGTGAGTTTGTCGCCGCCTTTCCTCAAGGACAACAGCCCTCTCCGGACGATGCTCCACAAGGCCGAAGTTCCGGCAGTCCGCTGCAATCCCATCCAGCCTAGTCCTCAAGTTCTTGATCCTATCAGCCATACTACGACGGAAGACAAGTTGGTTCGAGCTTGAGAAGAAAAGCCGTACCTCTTTCCACGTCTTATTATTACCAGACATTGCTTTCCGGCGCAGGGCCTCGAAGGAGAATTCATCGAGGACATTCTCCGCATCATACATAGCCTCGGTGATCCTTGTAAGCCAACCTCGGAGTTGGTGACAAGCCGTTGACTTCTCCTCGGCGTCAAGGAGCACAGCTTGAATGTAGGAGACAGTACCTTGGAGACTCTCGAACTCATCTTTGACGCCCCAAACCAGCCCGATCTCCTTGAGGGCCTGGGAGCCCAAGGTGCTTAGGATTCCCCGTGCCACACCCAACAGAAGCGTTTCGGCCATATTTTCTTCTTCTTCTTCCAGAAAACAAAGAGAGAGAGGGGAAGATGTTCTTTCTTTCCTATGGCAAGAGTTAATATTTCAGCTTTTACATTATATTTTCAATATATAACGTCCACGTAGAGAGGGGTAGTTGATCATAATCAAAATTTTAATTCAATATTTTTTATGATTTGAATCTGGATCTGGATCTCATGTGCTCATAATTAAATTGGGTTTTCAAATATGCATTTTGATCAATTGTTTAAAGATGTTTTATAATTATGTCTCGCGTTAGATGTATTGAAATGCAAATGTATTAAAATATTTTGTAGAAAATCTTATCTTTAAAAAATTTACTATGATTTAAATTAATTGGTGAATTAGAACTATTTTCTTGGATTTTTTGTTCGATGCTGTGCCGTCGCGGGTTTGATGCTTTTCTGCACTTAAAATGGGAGTTGGGTGTTCTGCACTTAAAGCCAGAAGCCAGCGGGGAACATTTCTACGTGAAAATGACATTTTGTCAATTATTATGTATCATGTGAGGTACTCTCGTGTCTTGTGCTTAACTGTTGCGAGAGATATCTAATTATCTTTTTCAGCACGAGAATCGGCAATTTGAAATATGATGTCACGTGGAAGGGTGTTTTTCCTTTAGGGGTTGATTTAAAAAAAATAACGAAAATATGGTCCTCGGGAAAATTTTTCTGTCTGGGGCCGGTCCAAACCTGCAAAAAAAATTGCAGGTTTGGTTTGCTCATTCCCGCAATAAAAAACACGGGTTCGACCCAAAAACTCAAAAAAAAATGTGGGTCGAATCGATCCAGCTGAGTTTGGGTTTAGCTGAGTACAGACCTGTATTTTTTTTTAGTTTTTGGGTCGAACTCATATTTTTTATTGCGGGTATGAGCAAACCAAACCCGCAAATTTTTTTTTGCGAGTTTAGACCGACCCCAGACAAAGAAAACTTTTCCTGAAAATCCTATTTCCGTTATTCTTTTTTAAATCAACTCCTTACATGAAATTTACCCCACGTGGGAGAGCTAGTGGGAAATATTTTTTTGGTGAAAATGACATTTTGTCATGTGAGGTACCTTTGTGTCTTGTGCTTAACTTGTGGGAGAGATATTTAATTATCTTTTTTTTTGCCGAGGAGATAATTAATTATCTCTTGTGGTAATCAGGAATTTGAAATCTGTCACGTTGGAGAGCTAGTGGGGAACATTTCTCGGTGGAAATGACATTTTGTTATTATTATTTACCATGCAGATTGGATCAGGTGGGGAGGATAAAAAATCTCCTTATATAGGGACTACGATTTGGGCCATTAGATCAGAATATATTCTTAAATATTTTGATCTAATGACTATTAATTACCAAGGGCATTTAAGACTTTTGCTCAAAACTAATAAATTTTAATAATTAATGTTTCTTACTTTTTAGGTAGTAGTTCCTACTTTTTAAGTAATGATTGCTATTTTTTAGAAATTCTTAAATTTTGAACCAGCAATTAATTAGCAAAAGAAGATTTGAACAAAAACTGTTCACATTCCCCCGGCCTCGTCGGTCTCGTGAAACCAGCAATGCAACCAAAAAAAC
>SOPF01016859.1:0-14329 GCA_012979155.1 Hypericum perforatum
TTTTTTTTTTTTGCCAAGTAAAATTTATGAAGTAATATTTACAAGACGGTCGGTCTAGTCGAAATTTTGTGAAGTCCAAATATCCAATGCTAGAGACAATTGACAATGTACTGTTCCTATTTCCTCAAAGATTGAAAAATGTCGCTTTGAGCCAAAAGTTACCACTATCTTTAGGCTGCTTGCTCCATTTAAACACCTTCTCTTTGGTGCGTAATTATTTATAGTTCTGAATTATGAATCGCACATTATTTATTATAAAATTAGACTTAATCTGCTAATATTCAAATTTTGGATTAGATAGAAGATGTTTATTGCGGTGTCAGATTGATTCTATAATTTCTTTTAGAATTTGATATACTGAAATGTCTCGGTCTAATTCTGACTTGTTTCCCATACCGATGCCCTCGTTATTCTCATATTTTTATTATTATCGTTTTTACACTAGAGTATTTTATGCTACCATATCTCTCTCTATTATTAGAAAAAATCTCTACTACCAAGTACTTTTTCATCAACCCATTTGCAATATATTTTTTAGACGAATAATCTGACTTCGTTGTATTTTCTACCAAGATCTTCGTTACATTAAAATTTATTATCAAAGCCTAATTTTTCCTTTGGAACACAAACGTGACAACAGAGATCAGACTAGAGTGCCTAACTAGCATGCATCGAAGATGAATCGAATATAATTTTTTTAATACGTAAAATATTATTAACTATGGCTACGTTGCACAACACTTATCTATGCTGCATCGGATACTACTCAATAGCAGACAAATAGGCTTCTTGGATGTATGGAATCAAGAGCGAGGCAACAGATTGGAAGAGTGGTTTGCATTTCGTTCTTCCAAGAAAACAATTGTCTATTATGTGACATTTTAGATTTTGGGTGGACGTTGTTTTTGGTCTTCTAAAGAAATGATCAGGAGGCAATTTGTAGCTTGTTATTTTTTTATGTCCGAGTCTGTTCGTTATTAGTTGAGATAGAGTGATACTTTTTGTATAACTTCTATTCTTTTTCTTTATTGCTTTTTTTCAATAAATTTTTTCCGAAAAAAAAAAACATTAGAGAGGTCCTTGCTAACTATAGTACGAAAAGATCTCCAATCATATAGAGGAAGTCACCACTCTTATGAATACAACTATATATTAATAAAGAAAATGGACCAACTAAATTCTCGGCTAATGAAGTAATGATACAACAAAACGCTAACTGTTTTTAGCATGTTTCGTAATTGCAAAATGTTAGCAATGAATGAATTGTTAGGAAATTATATTTTCTAATAATTTGGTGGACTATAAATTCGTTAATTAATTATATTAGCTATTTGACTAAATGAACTATTATGAAGTGATCTATATTTAGGAAACTTGTGATTGTTCCCGTGATTGTTCCCGTGGTTGTTCGGATGCTCGTGACTATACGCTTCCGAAATGAATATAGAATTAATGAATAGATAATGGATATTGGTTTATTATGAGAATTATAGGAATTCTATTTGGCTAATATATAAAAACTTCTAGTTATGGTCTCCAAGATATTACATCGATCACGTTCCTTTCTTCCCATCAGGAAGATGAAAGATTGTCGTTGAGGTCTAAGGAGATTTAGTTGAGGAAACTCACAAATCACCGTGTTCGTGTGAGATCCGTTGTTCTCGATCATTATGAAAATTGTGCATCAAGTAGACGATCACTATCGGTAGATCTAGATGTTCTTCATAATTTTTTAACTATGCAACATGATGATGATTTTGGGTTTATAGATAGTAATTTATATCTAACATGAATAAATGTAGATCCAGAGTTTAACTATAACGAAATTTGTAGGTAAACACCCTTTACAAAAAAGAACTTGTTCATAAACAAATTACTCATAAAACATTTTGTAATTTGAAAAGTTATTGTTGGTGACTGCATGTGATCGGCGTTAACTTTTCTCTTATACGCTTCTAAATCACGGGATCCCTTACAAATGATGCAATTTGCAATATGCCAATAATACCAGAGATAGCTGATTCGACAGGTTGCAATCTAGGGGAAATAAAAATTGAATGTTTAGCATTTTTTATCTATAAATTGTCGAGGGAGATCCGTTTTCCTATTAAAAAAAGAAGGTCCCCAACGTGGGCTATTGATAATAATATTAGTAATAATATGCCTATTACTACTAATTGCGGGCATACATTACTTCAGTACCACATTTAGATCAACTAAAAACTTAGTTCAAGTAACTTGAATACCACATGTATGTGAGCAAGTGAAGCTGGTGTTCCACTTGTCTATTAGTTTGTGGGTTGGATGTCCCGCCCCTGTTGACTACCCATTTTGTGCACTAGTTGAAGGTTAGAATTAGGTGACTACCAAATTTGCGAGTTAGTTAGAGATTAAATTTTATCACAACAAACTCAACATACTCTTTCAAAAAAGTTCATTTTTTGCTAAAATTTTCACATTACCGACGTGCACCAAAACATATGTTAATCCATACAGCGGCAGATGAGATGGCACAATGGTGATATTGAATATCAGCACTTAATTACAGTGGTGAAATTGGGCATTAACATTATTTAGAATAGAAAATTCGAATTGCCGTGCTAAAATTTTGAGAATTGTTGTTTATTGTGCATGCTGCAAATGCAAAATTCTCTTTAACAATTGGATTAGTAAATATCATACAAACACATTGCGAAAATCAATCACTTGCCCTGATGATCCTTTAGACCAAGACATTGCTCAAGGACTGTTTGGATTGGAAAATTCTGTCCCTGGCCTTACTTGCTTGAGTTTCCCAATTAGTGCAACTTGTTACTAGAGCCAGCAAAATTACTTGCAAAGCTGCACCAAGCTGTAGGCCAAACCAGAGTCCCCTGGCCTTAAACTGAAACCAGAATCCCAACATAGCAGCAGCTGGAACCCCACAAAGGTAGAGAGTTCCAAGGTTCACATATGCTCCTATGTGCTGCCAGCCGCATCCCCTCGCCACCCCTAAAACAGGATCCGACATCTTCAGCTACAAACCATATCGAAAAACGAAATTGATGTGTTACAATTTGTTGAGAATTTAACCTGAGAGAACACTCTGAAACCCATCAGTCATCACAGCCAGACAAAGCAGAGGAGCCATGCTTGAAACATAGTCCACAACTTCCTTCTCATTGCTAAAAGTGTAGCCAAATACTCCCCGGCCTACGAAGAGGGCTCCACTCACTACGAGCAGCTCCGCGAAAGTTATGCACAATGTGGAGTAGGCAGATATCCGCGCTGTATGTGGGTTGCCAGCTCCTAGCTCATTGGAAACTCTAGTACTAAATGAACAAGAAGTTAGAATCGTGAAATTGGAAGTTGATTAAATTTGGTGCAAGGTAATAGGAGCAAACCTCACTCCTGCACTTATTCCATTTGGTATCATAGCCAATGTGGCTATACTTGTGAGACTGTTAACTTTGACAAATTAGACAATGAGTTGTGCCAATAAAGAAAAATGAAAAGATGCTTGGTGATTTTGCAGTTACCATATCGAAAGGACCGAAGTCTCGAGCTGTGCATTTGGCAACAGTCCGGATATTAGTATCACAAATTCATATGACCACCACTGCAGGCTGTAAACATTAATCCAGCTGAAAATCTTTGAAGCATTTGGCCATTCGGACGAACAAAAAGACGGGCTATTTCAATTACTTACCAAATCATGATTGCTGATGGGATGGCAAATCGAAAGAAGTCTCCAACCTCATGGAAAATCTCCACAGAAATCCTGAGGCGGGTTTTCGCGCAGGTTGGAGAGTATTTCAAGTACAATACAAGAAGGATCACGTAAATCCAACTCGAAACACTGGCTGCCAATGCTCCTCCAAGGTTTCTCAGACCAGACCTGTATACCAAAAACCAACAGAGAGGCACATGTACCAGGAGAGTAGCCAAAGCACTAATAATCATGGGAGTTATCAGACTTTGAGTTTGGTAGTAACGTAGGAGAGGCTGGAAGACCGCATTTGCGAATAGGCACGGAAGAAGCCATTTGGTGTATCTTCCGGCCTCGTATGCGATTAAAGGATCCTGCCCCATGAACAGAAGTACATTTTCCATGTTGATCCAAATTGCAGACAGAATGAGGGAGACCAAGATCAAAGAAAACATGGCTGCATAGGTTTGGTTCGCGACTTTCCGATACTGTTGAGCTCCATAAGCTTGCCCACATAGAGTCTCCAATGCACTAGACATCCCACTCTGTTAGACATTAACACAAAATGTTAGGACAACGGAAGCGAAAACATAGATTTAAAACTCCATAAGCATGTGATGATGCTTACGAGAAGGCTGAAACCTGTGACAGAACAGAGAGAGATGGCAATGGCTGCGCTCGAGAGCGCGAGCTCGCCAAGGTGTCCGACCAGCATCATCGAGGTCAAATGAGTCATAAACGAGGCGAGATTTACTGCCACCATTGGACCAGCTATGTAGCCTAGCTTCTTGGCTTCTTCAATGAACAATTCCCATGTTAGTCCCGAACTTGCCCTGTGATCATTTTTCTTCTGTTTAGGTAACAGTAGCAAGAGCTCCTCTGTGCTCTTCTCTTCCATAGCTTCTTAATTACTGGCTTCTCACAATTTCTGTAAGCTAACTCTAAATATATGCAAATAATAGAAGAGATGCCTTCAGGGTTCGACCCTTTTCTTTAATGCAAATAATTCGTACATAATAATTTGTGTAGAATTATGTTTTTCAATGGGAAATGGCACTATAATAATAATATGATCAAGCCAAAGTGGCAATTAGGTAAAGACCACTCAAATTTCAATATATGATATTGACATTGTCGCTAATATTTTTTAGTTTATGATATCAGAAATGAATCAATATTTAGAGAAGTTTCAAAACTTATAATTTGTTAACTATTGGCTAGGGAGGTTTGCAAATAGGCAAAGTTTTTCTAAAGATTCATCGATTTCTGATCCATCGAGTATTACGATACAATTTTGTTAAATTTTGAAATATAATTTTTTTTTTGTTTATATGACTCTACCTTATTCGAATATAGCAAGATCCCCTTTTTTTTGTAAGTAGCAAAATCCAACTTTTTTTCCCTCGTTTAATTCAGGATAACAGTTCATTGGATGGTACTGATACCAGCTATATTGTGCTCTCGCATTGTTGTCTCCACTCTCCAACTTAAGAGGTACCCTGAATAATACTTTGCCATCTTGCACATAAACTATTTTGCCATCTTGCACATAAACTAATCCCCCGCATAATTAATCTTCAAAAATTATAATTATTCTAATAGTCTATTGTCGTACTAGCACATGAGTGTTAACGTTTCTCATATACGCTTCTAAATAACAGGATGCGTGACAACTGATGCAATTTGCCATATGCCCAAACAAGTCCAAAGATTGCTGACTAGAGAAGTTCAGGTCCATTGGATTTTAAAATGGGAGTGCTTACGTTTTTTGTGGAAATATCTGAGCAAGATCCCCTTCAATGTTAAAAAAATAAGTTACCAAACGTGGTCTCAGACGATGAACATGCTGCTAGATTAATCTTTTAGAGATTGTTGTAATTTAGTTATAATTATTGAGTCCTAAACTTAAGAATATAACGTATTCAAATTTTGCCATGAAGATTTATGCTACTAATTCAGATTCCGTGTATTCAAATTTTTCCATGAAGATTTATGCTACTAATTCAGATTCCGTATTCATTGACCCAGAAATAAATAATTGGTACATTAATCGTCGTTCAATTTTTGTTGGTCACTTTGTTAATCTGGGCCAAGAAATATAATTATTTCCTTTTGTAGATATTTTTATGATTATGAAATTTGTTATTGATTAAATTAGTACACATGCTGAAAGTCAAGCCATGGTGTTTATTAAATCTACTAATCAAAATTCGAATAGAGACAATAAATTAGAACTTGTCTTTCTCTAGTGTCGCTAGTTAATCTCGAAGTGTTTGTTTGTTATTACATGGGACCTTTCAATATGGCAATAATAATCTTCTTGTGAATGAATTTGGTCCAGAAGAAAAGAGGAACTATATGTGTTCGGTTCACATCTACTACTTTTGTCTCTTGTCAATAAATTGAAGGAACAATCATTGCCACTTATTAAAGGATTTTTTACCGGTTTCAGTGTACCTGGTCTTTAAGCTCAGGTGTACCTCTTAATCAATCACATATTTTTTTAAAAAATTATTACTTTTCATTTTTAGTTGAATTTTTTAAATTACCATTACCCCATGATTAGTTGTTTCAGATTAATTAAATATTTTGAATTCGAGATATTGAAATATTTGAACATTAAGATCTTATAAAAAAAATTAGTTAATTTTAATGTAATTTGACGTGTTCAAATTTGACATAATTCTAACATGAAATAGTCGATCTGGTAATAACTAAAAGATACCAAATGCAATATGTACTGTTTTATGTCTACTCCAAGTTTTGACAAACTAACTAAACCGTGCCCAAGAAAGCATGGAGAAGGGTGAAAGATCAAGCAGCACTGGTCTTGAGTCTTCTCTAATACTTGCAAGCCAAGAAAGGGTTCATGAAGAAGCTTCCCAGGGAGCTTGGTGCCTTAAAGGGCAGTTGATGGAGGAAGCAAAGAAACAATTGTGGCTAGCTGGGCCTCTTATTGCAGTAAGCTTGTTGCAGTACAGTCTGCAGGTGATTGGTGTCATGTTCGTTGGGCATCTCGGAGAGCTTGCTCTTTCCAGTGCTTCCATTGCATCTTCTTTCGCATCAGTCACTGGCTTTAGCGTTCTGGTAAGTAGCTGATTGAATGGTATTTTGGTTTTTGTCGAATTAGTATTCGAACACTAGACTGACTAATTTATATGCCATCCGAATAGGACCATAAAGGGTAGTGAAGTTTTCCCTTCCAAATTTTTAATATTAGTCGAATTTTCAGGCTCGAACTCTAGACTTGTAAGTATAAGAACAATCTACGACTAGTTGATCTGAATGCTCCATGGTAATTTATTGGTATAGTAGGACCTAATAACATTTAAAAGAGAGCAATCAACTTGTTTGAATTGCACTAAACTAACTAACTTAATTACCTAAGAGCACTTGCTCTAATGGTGTAAGGGAAGGTTGATGTGGAGAGTGATCTGGGTTCAAATTATGGTCAAGAACGAAAATCTACTTATAAAGTAACTTACATAATTGCTCCAACACATTCTAAATAGGTATGTAGAAATGAAAATAGTTTGACATGTATTGCAATATTGCAGATAGGACTAGGAAGCGCATTGGAGACACTCTGTGGTCAAGCCTATGGAGCAGGGCACCACCATATGCTTGGCATTTACACCCAAAGAGGAATGCTAACGCTTCTAGGACTAAGTGTCCCTCTTGCCATAATTTGGTTCAACACTGCCACCATTCTTGTATCAGTTGGCCAAGACCAAGAGATATCGGTCGGGGCTGGCATGTTCAACCGCTGGATGATCCCGAGCCTCTTCGCGTTCGCCTTGCTTCAGTGTCTAAACAGATTCCTTCAGACACAAAACAATGTAGTTCCTATGATGGTCAGCTCCGGGATCACGGCTTTATTGCATATTCTGGTGTGCTGGTGTTTAGTCTTTAAGTTAGGACTCGGGATCAAAGGAGCTGCTCTGGCTATTAGTATCTCCAACTGGGTCAATGTGATTCTACTGGCCGCTTATATCAGATTCTCTACTGATTGTGCCAAAACTTGGACAGGGTTTTCGAGGGAGGCGTTTCAGGACATCCTCAGCTTCTTGAAGCTTGCTGCATCTTCAGCATTTATGATCTGGTACGTCAATTATGTCCCGTCACAAGTTCTGTTTCGATTCCCAGGAAATCGATCAGAGATGTCTGATCCTCATGCTTAAATGTATTGCAGCTTGGAATATTGGTCATTTGAAATGGTCGTCCTGTTATCTGGTCTCCTTCCAGACCCCAAACTTGAGACTTCTGTTCTGTCTATAAGGTAATGTTCTCTATTTGGATTGATGTCTATCCAAAGCCAACGTTTAGTTAGTTAAGTCTGTACTTTTGACAGCCTTAACACATGTTGGATGGTCTATACGATATCGGTTGGACTTGGTGGAGCTATAAGGTTAGTCCACTACCATCAACCTTAAGATTAGTCCAATAGAACTGAACCATGCATGACCATTATTGCACTTTTGATGATCCATCATTCACCAGCACAAGAGTTTCCAATGAACTGGGAGCCGGACGAGCTCAGGGCGCACGGACGGCTCTAACTGTCATGATCATAATGGCCCTCTTGGAAGGTGCCATAGTTGGTATCACAACGATTTTGGTTCGCCGTGTATGGGGAAAGCTCTACAGCAACGAAGAAGAAGTTATCAGATATGTCGCCAGAATGATGCCATTGCTGGCCTTGTCCGATTTTTTGGATGGCTTCCAATGTGTTCTTTCAGGTTAAACACCGGATCCCGGATGTTCTTAGAGCTTAAAGGCTGGAATTCAATTGGGTTGTGTATGTCCACAGGGGCAGCAAGAGGATGTGGATGGCAGAACCTGTGTGTGTGCATCAACATAGGGGCTTACTACCTGGTGGGAATGCCTTGTGCAGTGCTTTTCGCCTTTGTCCTGAAAATTGGAGGAATGGTTGGTTTCCCTTTGCTCCTTAGGCTAGTGTGCATTTAACATCTTCTTCTACGTCTTATTCTCCTTCCACTGATGTGGTTAGGGTTTGTGGATGGGAATCATATGTGCACTGGTGGTACAAACTGTGGCACTCGTTACAGTTAATGCATGCACTGATTGGGATCAAGAGGCAGTCAAAGCAATGAAAAGAGTCGGAGAATATGATGTTATCGAGCAGCTGGATTCGGACCATTGAAGCAAGTCATAGATTCAGGCAAATACTGATGAATCATTACACAACCAAGAGCAAAAGAGTGAGCCAAGGACATGACAAAACCTCACTGGCTTTGGAAAGGTTATTACAGCCTAATTTCCGTACAATCATCGTCAACACTCAACAGCAAAGAGATTTTCCCGAACAAGACTCGTGTAAGCAAAAGGAAGTACAACTTTTGTCATCTGATTTATAAATAAAAGAAGGTACATTACAACTCTATCGTATCATCAAAAACATGGAATTTCCATTGTTCTGTAATGGAGCTAAGACAGCAAAATTGGTTTTATTAACTGAGAACTTGTTTCATCCTCGGCGACCCAGTAAAGAATAGGTGGTGAATAAATATTAATGATACAACAAACAAGCTGAAGCTAGCCTCAGAAGTTCTTTAGTATTTTGTCCGCTGAGACGCCTTCCGCCACAAGAATCGATGTTACTTCCTGCAAAAGTGGTCAACACAGGGTGAGTACAGATCACGACAATGGGGAACACATTCATCTTGAGTCTCGGGACACTAAATCAAGTTTGTCCTTGAATCAACTAAAGACGACATCTAGTGTAATAGCATCGAGATATGAAGAATAATTTTCAGGCACTACCAAGCCGAGCATAGTTTATTGTGAAACATTAGTACCAGCACTCAATTGGCTCGACACAGCAAGACACAAACTCATGCTTAGCCAACATCATCGATGCAAATGAATGTACAGGCATACAGAATATATACCAGAACGAGCAAGTTGAAGTTACTTCAAACAAGTTGGGATCAAATTCAGAAGAATCAAAACTGCCCCCTAAGCTGCAGGGAGCCCCACCTAACTCTACATCAATAGAAATGAACATAGGTTCAGCTCCTCCCCCACCTACTAGCTCCAAACCAGTAGTATTCTTACCACTAATCAATGGCTACTGAAGGGAGAGTTTATCAGCACAAACATGAACTCCCTCCCATCAAAAACAGAAAGCTGTTCACGAAATGCTACAATATAAGTTCTAGTAGGTTGCCTTCATGCACACATCAAAAGGGAAACCTCACAATTGAAGAAGAGATGAAATGATGCAAGTTAACAGACCTCAGTCATCTGCTTCCACCCACAGAGTACAACCCCTGTACCTGCAGGGCTCGAGATCTGCTTGACCCTAGAGAAAGCAGCCTGCAAAAGCATCCAACCAAAAGAGTTGAATCGATCCTCAAAGATCAGATTAAACCCAACTCGCATCAAGAGAATCAGCACACGTCAAATTACCTGTACAAATCCAGTTTCACCCATCCAGCTACCATCCGGTTGCGACAGCACAGGCAAAATCTTGACACCAGAAGCTTCCCAATCTCTAAACCTATCCTAGATATGGAAAAGCACATGCTTCAATCTTAACCCTATCGCACAAAGTGTGATCATCACGACCAAGCCAAGAAAGCAAACAAGCCATACCTGGTAAGCCATCCTCTTGAGGTTCCTTGCTCCATAATAGAGTCTGACATCCTCTCTTCTATCCGCACCAAAACCCGACTCTATCAATGACCGGATCGGACTGCAACCATCAAAAACAAACACCACAACCAACAAAATCCAGTTAACTCCCACTAACCCTCAAAGGGACAACTCAAAGCAGCTTCAACCAAATTAGTAACCTCTCAATTCACAATCACCTACCAATTAATCTCCCGAACAAAAGTTAGAGCGAAAAAGTTTTGATCTTTTTCTTAGAGATGCCTAATTCCACCTTGTGGCCTAGCTCAATGACGGAGAATTCTCCGATTGCAATCTGAAACTACCAAACCCCTCAGACGTCCATTAAATAAAAATTAAAAAATACCTAATTCCGGAACCGGTAGCGAAGATGAGGACGGTAGGGTAGTCCTCGGGCGGGTCGATCCGGTCCAAATCGAAACCCTTCCCCATCGTGGCGGTTACCTCCACCACGTCCCCTCTCCTCATCCGACACAGCGCCTCCGCGGTCGATCCGGCAACGCTCTTTACCAGGAACTCAAAAACCCCGCGCTCCGCGGCCAGGACCGGCGGCGACGCTATCGCGAGGAACGTCGGCCTCTCGGCTTCCGGCACCCGGACCTGGAGGTACTGCCCGGCGCGGGTGTGGGACGCGGCGAGGTCCGGGGAGTCGGCGAGGTCGACGACGACGTGGAAGAGGGAATCCGCAGCGGGCTCGACGGAGGAGAGCGGGGCCGGGGTCCAGACGGCGGATTCCTGGCGGACGGCAGCGGCGGAAAGGGAGAAGAGACGGCGGCGGAGGTTGTGGGATAGGGAGGGGGTTAGGGAGAAGCGGCGCAGGATAGACATGGGGAGGGGAGAGGGGCTAAAGTGCGCATGAGGAAGGGCGGTTTTGGGGAAGTTGAAGAGTATTGCGGACGTGTTAAAAGGGTTGGTTAGTTAAGAGATAGACAGAGGGTTTGACCTTGTCGGGTGCGTGGCGGCGCTTAAGGTGGTGGCGATGGATACCATGCGCCGGGTAGTGAAAGTGAAGCAAAATGTCCACGTGTCTCGACGTGTCGGTTTCCAATTTTTTCTAATAAATAATTTTCTGGTCGGAAGGTCCCAAAAAAATTTAAACCACGTAGTTGTAGTTTTTTTTATTGGAGGAGCAAAGATCCTATACATTAAGAAAAATGGCCAAGATAATTTTACTAAAAGCAAGATTTTTTGGTTTTATGTGAAAGTGCAACTGTAGACCTCGTTAAATTCTTATCACAAGAAATTCAGTAGAAAAAAATGGTAGAAGATAGAAAGTTTCGCGAAAAAAAATATTTTTGACGTTTGAGATATCGCTAAGAATATTCTTCCACCATTACTAACTAGTACATTTTTATATATTAAAAATCACCCAAATCTTCAAACATGACCTTCCTACCATTAGGAGATGAGGATTCTAGACTAACTAGCTCAATCGGAATAGAGAAATTATGATTAGCAAAGGTGGACACATCTATTGTCCTCCCTGTGCACATGTTTAACATGAATTTCTCAATTCCCCTACATGGCCTGTCCAACGTGATAAAAAAAAATGGGTTAGGTGAAGGCACACCGATATTTGGCAACGGGAATAGCCCTTCAATAGTTTTGAAGTCTACCTCCATTATAATCTTTCAGGATTTTGGCAAGTTAGTAAAATCAGAAAAAAGTAATGTGTATTGTTATATGTTTTTCATCAATAAAATTTTATTAAGCAACCCCAAAGTTACATCGTACATCTTATATAGCAAAAGGTCGCACAAGACGCAACGGGATGCACCAAAGCGAGAGAAAGTCAACCGAAATCGTAAACACATCTTCAGAAATCCAAATCACAATGCAAACCCAAAAAAAAAAAACACACACACACACTGCAAACCAAACACCGAAATTGTAGTTTTACATGTAAGTTACACGTGGAACTCAACAATATTCCACAATCCATATGCGGAACAAGCGACTTCGAATTTTGAGAAGCCAGAAGCCATGCACAAGGCTTCTAGTTCTTTCTCACCTCTCTCCCTCCCTGAACCCTGCAATAGCATAATGTAGTCGAGATCTGCGACACATTTAGAGGCCGAGCTTGTGTCTGGCACTTCTTGGGTTATCATTGTTATGATCACAGCTTTCCCACCTTTAGGCAAAGCTTGATGGCAATTCTTCAATAGTTTTAGGCAAAGTTCGTCGCTCCAATTATGGATTACATCCTGAAAAATAAGTCCATTTGTTTGATGTACCATAGTTGTAGATACTATTATATGTTCGAAACATAAACTCTGCATAATACAAGAGTGAATTAATCTTGTTTTGACTGCTTTTTTATAATCTCAAATAGTACGAAAGATATTTCTACAGTCCAGGAAAACTCATGAAATATACGTGCCATTTTGTAATTGCTTGGGTGACAAAAAAAATCATTAAATATACATATGTATATCTTTTTATAAAAAAAATTTAATGCATGCAACTATCTAAAAATAATAAATCAGGAGTCCAATTATCCCATCTCATCAGAATGTGTAATGTACTTGCAAACCTTCAACAGTATGGCATCTGCCTTCGGAACACTCACGAACATGTCTCCTTCAACGTGCTCAATACCTGCCAAAATACCATCTTTAACTTAATTATCAACAAACAAAAAAAAGTTAAAATTTAATCAAGAAATTTCTTTAATAAATTTTTTATAAAATGGTATTGGTAGAATTTATCATTTTAGATAAGCTATCGGATAAGAAATATTTACTCCAAAAATAGTAAAATTAAATTTTGAATAATAAATACATAAATAATAAAAAAAATATTTGTCTATATTCAAATTACATAAATCTTAATTTATTATGGTTTTCAAATATCATATTTGACTGATATACTTTTTACCATAAAATAACAATCACAATAATTATTTGTTATAACAATCACAATAATTATTTGAAGAACATTGAGAAGATAAATGATTATGTAAAATTTATGAAATAAATAAGTATAATACAAAATAGTATTTTTAAATATTTATCTAATATATAAAATATAAAAAAATACATGCATTTATTATCAAATATCACTTTATACAAAAATTATGACCAAGATTTACTACTAATTTTTTAAAAAAAATATATGTTATCATGATAGAGGATTTATCATTTGACTCGAGGTCAAAATTTGTTTATCTATTTAGAGAATTTATCATTTTGGAGAATATTATTTTATAGAAATTTTAGTGTAGTTCAAATATTTAAAAATATACTAACATGAAATATCTATTAAATATTTTCTTTTATCACTTCTCAAACAGTAAACCGGCTCGAAGGTCGCGAGCAACCCTCCAGTTGGCAAGTGAATTACAAATGACGCAATTACCAGGATAAGAAGGTGCTGTTTGTATGACATGAGCTAGGTCAAAATTGATCCCTTTAATGGAAGGGTACTTGGAGATCACCATGCTTAGAGTTGTACCCTTTCCACCTCCAACATCAGCCAAAGACGTGAGTCCCTCAAATCCTTTGTAAACCTTAAGGATCTTCGCCATGGCTACGGCGGAGACTCCGGCCATTGAGTTGACGAATGCCTCGTTGAGCGTGGGATCCTTGCGTGTAAGCTCGTACATGGCAAATCCACTGGGCTTCTTGAACTGCTCTTCACCACTTTCTACGAGGACGTCCTTCGCATTTGCACTAAAGATGGCAGAATTGCACGAAGCCCATGCGAATTGACCAAAAGTTCAGGTTATAAATTTGTAACTTGTAACTTGTAAGTACGAATAAAGGAAGAAGAAAAAAAGAAGCTAGCCATATCCTTGGGTATGTGACATTTGTAGGAACAGGTTGTTGGAACTTATTTATTAGCATATGAAATAAACATGTTTATAACGTTTAAATTTTGACTTATTCAAATAGTATAATCGTTTAAATTATTTTGTTACAACAAAATGACAATTACATGAATAGTTTAAAGACAACTCCAAAGAAAATAAAAATTGTGTAAAAA